>VNJN01006921.1:0-37687 GCA_008042485.1 Drosophila mayri | reverse complement strand
GGGGGGGGGGGGGGGGGGGGGGGGAATAAAACAGGAACGAGCCTTTATCCAAGACAAAGGCGCGCATCATTAGAAGGCAGTTTAAAAAGCGGTTAGCCCAGGGATTTCCATGACAATGCCTGCCATCAACCAACAGGGGATGTTGTAGGCGCGCAATATATGCATTTGAGGAGGGTTTAGAGGGGGTTCCCCGAACATCTGTGGCCAAAATCTACAACACTTACTGGACCGACAGATCCTCCAGACAGAAAAGTTGTCACCAACTCAAGCGAAATTAACTAAGCAAAAAAAAACAAAAATAGGGTTTAAAATATTTAACGAATATTAAAATACATTTTCATTGTATTTAAGATTTGAAATCAATGCAAATGGTGTCCAAAAATATAATTAAATATATTCTTTACTAATTTTTAAGCTTACATAGCATTTTAAATTAAAAATGTTTGAAAACTTAGTAAAAGTTGTCCAACAGCAGCAATAATATATGTATATGAGATTCTCTCTTCACTTATAATATATTTTATTGATTTTTAATTGACACATAATAGGTAATTAATTATTAATTAAATATTTAGGGTCTTAAAAAAAAATAATTGAAAATTTAGTTAGCAATTGAAACAAATAATTTAGTAAATGAACAAGTAACTCTTATTTAAAGCAAAAAAACAACTTTTTGTTTTAAATAAAACATTTCTTTATATGTCCCCATGCCTGACACCTACAGAGTGTGTGTGTGTGTGTGTGTGTGTGTTTGGTACGCAAAACATAAATCGACTTCCGGAGCGCCCATGCCTCACCCCCTCCTCCCATACTACATATATACCCCTCGTCTCCCCGGAAATACACATTAATGCAGACCTGCGTTGGAGTTTCGTGCGGTTGCAAGCGAAGCAGAGCTTTTCCTAGCTTCTCTTTCCCACCACCACAGCAGCAGTCAGCAGGCTGCCAGCATTAAACTACCCCCGAATAGATCCTAGGTCTGAGGACGAAGGACACGGCTCCCTTTTTCGCCCACTGCCACCAATGCTTTCAATATCAAATGCGCATTGTTTGCATTAACAAGTCCCCGGAGGCTTTTGGCTTTGCCTTAACGCAACACCCCAAAAAACAAGCGAAATGCAAATATTTGCAGCCTCCTTGCTCCAGGTTCAAGGGCACTGGGAAAAACAGGAGAGACTTTAATAGGGGAATGGGTAATTTTTTATATATTACTATAAAGGTTATAGGGTACAGGATAGAGGTGTATCTTTTAAAGGTATCAAAGGATATATTTTTTTATTAATTATAAAGTCATAAAAAAATAAATACAGAAATATATGATATATCTGACATTACCATAACCCATAAACTTCATTCTCTAGTAATCTCTTTGCATTTTTCTTTCTGTGCAACCAACCCGACACACTCCAAACTTTTACCCTTGGCTAGATCATGGGCTTATCTCTCTCGGCTACCGTTGCCAGGCAATGTTTGCCTTTGGTTCCTCCTTGGCCAACTCCGTTGCTGCCTTCCACCTTCGCCTCCTCTTCCGGCTGAATCCCTGGCTTTGCCAACCCAAAACCCGGAACTGAAACCAACTGAAAGTCGGCCCAACCACTGTGACAAATTGAATTCTTGTTACTTTGTTTGCGCCGAGATTAAATTCATGTACAAACACATGGATGTTAACTAGCCAACGGGGAGGCCTTGCGGACCAAAAAGAACAAGAGCCACAGACACCCCCGAAATGTGTTTAAGCTGCTGCAGCAGCAGCAACCCTTTTGAGCCCGCTTTTTGGGGTTTGGGGCGCTAGCCAAACCGTTAACAGGCTCGTTACTTATGCTTCAATTAGTCGTCGCAGGGCTTTAAAATGGGGTTAGCTCATTAGAACTATTACCGAGGGGTCGGGTCTATTGTGAGTTGGCTATGAGTTCACGGTTGGGCAAAGGCTGTGAGCATTACGGAAGTTTGTTGCGATGATTGATTATCCTTATGGAAGGGCTTTCCTGTGAACTGAGAGACTTCTGTGATTGAATTCTGTGATTAAGATTAATTTTTTTCTACTAACAGAAGAATATTATAAGAAGATTTGAGGATATATTTTAAAATATTTAATGATTTTTTAAATTAATTTTTTTTTTAACTTTTCTCTTTTGGTTATTATTTAATACAAAATTAAATATATATTAAATATATAGATAAATATGTCTTATAAAGTAACTTAAGCATTTTTAAGTACCATTAAAGACGGCATCCATTTCCGGTATTCTCATTAAATTTCCCTCTTCAACATACATTGCCTCCAAAGAATTTAACATTTTTGTAGTCTATTTAATGAAATTGAAATTCTCACCCCCTTGGGAAGGTCCATAACCAGTCAAGGTCAGAGGTGGGGCCAACCATATTCCATATACACGTTCGTAACACCCCCACCTTCATTTCCTGAATGCTCCTCTTGGCTGTCAGGACAAGCTGTCGCCGCAGGATGCCTGACTGTTAACTGAAAAAGGGTTCCAACCCCATTTACCCCCTCTAACAAATTTGGCGCCCTATCGCATTAATTATGCATTAAAAAGAGAAAATATAAACATGAGAACACTTTGAAATGCCTCAACGCGGCCAATTAGGGATTTTTTAATAGGGGGTTGGGGGTTGCAAAATGCCTGTAGAGCACATGGTGCACAAAGGATAGTGTTGGAAAATGCAACTGGGAAAGCCAAGCAAAACAAACAACAAAAACAATAAGCGAGTAATAGCTCACAAACTGTGGTGTCGGTCAGTGGACGTAAAACTGTATGCCATAGGGGTTGTAGAGCTTGACAGCTGAGGGAGAGAAAGATAGAGAGAGAGAGCACCGTGAGAAATTGAATATTTTTTGCCCTTTGGCAACTTTTTTGTAGCAAGCTGTCGGGGAGCAGAGAAAACAACCCTCAAAAAACCCAAAAGCTGAATGGGCTAACGAGGGCGAGAGTATAAAGAGAGAGTGCCAAGAGGGAGAGAGAGAAAGCAAGGACAGAATGCCAAAGAAAAGGGAAGAAGCAGCGTAACAAAAGGCAGAGCGTAAAAGTTGTGCAAAGAAGACTTGTAGCTGCGCGAGTCTGTCCACGATTACGAATTTCGGTTTTTGTTTCAATTTCCCATAATAATATTAACCACTGTTTCGAAGGACTGTGTAAATAATAACTGAAAGTGCGAGTCATCAGTGGAAATCAAAAAGGATAGCCTGCTTATAAGCGGCGAAGTCATCGCCTGGCAGTGAAAGAAGCGCGCGCCTAATGTCCCACATATACACATACACCTGCAAAAAGGGAGACTGCTAGTGAAAATCTTAAAAAAAAATAAATTAGCAACAAAAACACTTCGATCTATAGATAATTTAGACAAAATTCGGTTAGTTTTTTGATTTAAGAGTAAATCCAGGGTGGCGATGACAGGACAAATTGATAAACGCCGTCGATTATAGGACATTATATTATTGCATTGTACAACACCAACAAACCGGGCCTCTCTCTCTCGCTCTTTGGCTTTTGTGGCAGATGGGGAAAGAGCGAGCCACCCCAAATGCCTAGAGAAAGCGAGCGGGAGAGCAAATACCAGCGCATTCGAACGGAGAAAGTAAGAGAGAGAGCACGAGCGAGAGATGAAGAGCGCACATGTCAATGACAGCTGACTGGCGAAGAAGAACAAGAAGAAGTGGCGAACGAAGAAGGATAGCAGCAGGCAAGGAAAGGACCAAAGACGGCCCCAAAAAGGACAGACAAAATACAATAAGAGAAGGATAGGAAGTTAACTGAAACTTAAATAACAAATAAAACAACGAAGCCACGGGCCAAATGCAACTAAAGAACTAACAAGTGAAAATCATTAAAAACAAAACAAAACACACCACCACCACACACATATCAAAAATTAAGCCAAGCCAAGAAAGCCAGCAACAACAACAAAACGTCCATTTACAAAACAAAAAAAGCAACGACAACGAAAAAGACCAGTAAAGGCAAAGCAAGAACAAGAAACAAGAACAAGAAACCAAAAACGTATTGCGAAAAAGCTAGAACAGGACCGGAAACGGAAGTAGGGTTACAAATACTTCTAAAATGCCGCTACACAAAACGCCTAGCAGTTAGCCCATCAGAAAACACAGGCGGACGGGGAAGAACACGAAAAATAAGCAGGAGGAGGAGACAAGGAAACCCCAAGGAAAAAGAGAAAATTCGCTGTCCCGTAGGTGCTCCAAAATGCTGCTAGCAGCTCAGCGGTTGGGAAAGCGTCGTCGCTGTTGCGTCTGCTTTCCTCACAAACAAAGAAAATACCAACAACAACGAATGCGGCAACTGCAACAAATACAATAGTAAAAGTGACCGCTTGTGGCAGTAAAAGTAACAACTAAAAGAGTGAGAGTCAAAAAAAGAGGAACAAAAGCAACGAAATATAGGAATTAGGGGGAACAACCAAAAAGAGTTCCCCAAAAATAAAAATAAAAATCGCAACAACGAAGCAAATCTCTATATGAATGGATAACTATAGGAAGAAGGTAAGCGTCGGTGGGGGACTTAAGAATTAAATAAATAATGCAGAAATTATTTCAAACAAAATAACAAATACAAAAATCAAGCCAGAAGCAAAATGGAGGCAAAATAATTAAAATAAAAGAAATGCAAGAAATATCTGCATAGCTATAATAATAATTCAGTAACCTTTTTATTTTATTATAACAATATACATGTATTTATTTATTTTGTTTTTATATTTATTACAACAATATTTTTCCCTACAATTATTACCAGATTATTCATACACAGCTATCCTTTAATATATTTGAAATATCTGCCCAATATTTTTTATAATTTTCGATTTTTATTATTATGAATGAATCGAGGGTTAATGGTGATATTACATGGATATTTCCATATAAAAACCTCAAGTATATTCTTCCTATCTGTTTCAACAGGAAATATCTTTTCCCAGCTAAGATCTCAGCTAAGAAAAAAAAAATAAACAAACCCAGGCAAATATGCCCTCGCCCAAGTTATGAGTTTTTAAACATAATTCAGATTCTTGTCTTCCGATTGGCTAAATCCCTTGCAACAACGCCCACCTGGGCTACCTGACAAATTCCGTATTAATTTTATATGAATATTGCTATAATTAGAGCGCAGCGTCCCCTTTCTGTCTTATTTTATTTTTGTGTGTTAATTTATGTGCATATATCGAATGACGCACGATTTCAAAATCGGAGATGGGAAATTGATGGGCAGAGTGCTCCCATTCGATGGTGGCTGGAAATGCAATTAAGCATTTCGCATTTGAACTTTTAACCTTTGCCCACCGCACCGAGTGGTGGAGTGCCAATCGAGAAGTGGGTCAGCCTGTTGATTGAATTTTTTCCTCTACCCTGGAGCCACTTATCGCCCCGTCAGTCATCTCTTTGATTGTTTGCATGATGAATAGTCCCCATTTCGATTCTTAGTCCCAGTTGCAGTCCAGTTTCATTCCCATTCGAGTTTTCCCTCTGCCCCATTTTAATTAACGTGGGTGCCCTGCTGCCGCTGCTGCTGCTGCTGCTGCTGCTGCTGCTGCTGCTGCTGCTGCATCATCCGTGAGATGCATTCGCATCCAATAGGATGAGGCAGCAGCAGCAGTGGCACTGGCTGGTTGTTGATTGATTGCCCAGAGAAAGGCACGTGGATCAGCTTGAAAAGCAACCAGCACTGACTGCCCATTTATCTCTTTGTAAACATTGATTAGATGCGCCACATCCACATCCACATGCACATGCACATCCAGTTCCAGATCCAGAACCAGACCCCAAGAAAGACGGATGCACTGGGTCCACTGCCTTGTAAGTGGGCCACATTGTTAATTGCATTCGCCAATAATGACAGACATCTAACCCAACTGAACTCACAGATACCCTGTAAGGCCATAATTTTGTGGAAGTGATGAGTTAAGGGATAAAATAAAAGCATCAGGATTTTGATATTAAATTAATAATTATCTTAAAAATATTATGAGAAGAAAGACAAAAGTTAAACTATTAAATATTCACTGTTAAATGACGAGGTATAATCATTGTCGTATCTTCTATTAGCACCTCAATTTCTCGCCAGTGGAGAGTGCACTACTTCGATTTTGCGGAGAAGCTAAGCGTTGGCGGACATCTGTCCCCACATCATCCTCCTCCATCTCCGCCTTGTGCAATCCCCTTTAGCAATGGATGTGGCTGCTTTTTGTTGCTATTTAGTTGTTTAACATTGTTTCTGCTGAATTAATGATGCATGCATCCGTCATCGGAGTGCCAGCTAGCCCAGCCTAGCCGTCTTGGTCTCCAACATCGTCGCCACTTTCGCTCGAGGCCTCCGCATGTCGCCCACACTCGCTCCTCCATGTGTGTGCCCCTGGCCAGACTCTGGGCTATATAGCCAGTGCTGCTAATGCCGCAGTCCCTGATCCATTGCCCCATCCCAAATATCGTATGCGGTTGAAGCGCATTTGAAAAATGTAATGCGTTTTATGTGGTGCCACAAGTTTGCTTGCTCCTCTCCCTCTAACATTATCTGCTTTACTTTTTTATTTATTTATTTCTTTCTTCAGCACCCATTAATCTGAGATTACAAGGGGTATATGCAGTTGTGATTTTTTCTTTTACTTATTTTCTTTTCTTATAATTTTTTATTACAATCTTGTAAACTTTATATCTTTCACATTCTAATGCCTTTTAATTGATTTTAAATTTCATAAAAAGCTTCATAGCATTATAATACATATATTCTATAGTTTTCAGTTTTATAAAAAAGTTATATAGTCAGGTAGCTAGAAAGTACCAGAAAGTCTTATATTCCCTCTGCTGGCTCTGGTGCCACAATTTTTTTCCCTTCCTGGTTTAAGTGGTTTCTGCGTTTTGCTGCTGGCTGATGCTTTCTTTATTTTAAACTCATCAGCAAGTCGACGACATCATTTGGCGGACCGCGGCTTCTGTGGCCACTCTTCCTCTTGATCTTCTTCATCTTCTTCTCCTGCACGAGCCAAGACACGAGACGAGAGTCGTCTCCTCGGGACGCATAAATATTTATAAATAGCGCGAGGAGTCGCGACGCTCGACTTGCTCACGGCTCACGGCTGTGAATGATGCGATAGATATCCGCGAGATGTCTTTGTATCTTCAGCATCCACAGCCCACGGCTGCATTGGGTCATCACACTTAATGGGAAAGGGAGGTCGGCAGGAGGAGGAGGAATGGAGAAGTGTTATGAAATCGGTGATAGGTTAGGTTTGATGGGGTCTACGGGAGCAGCAGGGGAAACGATCTGTAGAACCAAAAGGTGATGTATATTTATTCCAAAATCATAAGGTTCTTAAAAGAGATAATTGAGGTTTCTTTATTTATTTAATATATTTTCCTTAGGTTTCTATTGTATACTTTGTGTGCATTGAGATTTGAGATTTTCCCTAGATTGTATAATAAATGTATACTTCAACTTGAATATATGTAATTTAATCAGACACTGATTAAAGGCAAGAAAATATAAAATATTGTCTACAACCTAAAATTATTTACAAAATAGAACCAAACTTCACAGAAATATCCAATAAGATTACATAGTCAAATTTCTGCAAATTCTGTAGTTACTTTCAATTTATTCTGTTGATTGGCATCATCTGGCACCGATGGAAATCTTGGTTAGATAGAAAACAAACCCCATTCACAGTCGGCGCCAGCTTGAGAGGGAAAGTCTGAGAGTGAAAAGCGTCTCCTTCTGCTTGGCCGCCATCCAGTCTGGAGGCTCTATCCTATCTCCATCCTTCCTCCGCCTGCCCGGCATTGTTTGGTGCCGCTGTCTGGTACCCATCTCCGCATCTGCGTATCGCTTTGTATTCTCTGACGGATGACAGGGCCACTGAGTCATCAGTGGTCTTGGTCCTGTTTGTAGCCTCTCTGTTGCCACTCTATGTTATTGCCGGCCTTTAATCAGGCAAATTGTTAACGCCAAACCGCCAAACAATCAGCCAGAAGGAGTTTCGAGCAACATGTTACATTTATTATGTGCGCCAAAAGAAAAAGGAAAAGCCAGGCATATTTGGGAAATGGAAAACTTGCGGAACAGAGAGAGGCAGAGATAAATTGCCTGGCGCCGCTGCTTCAGTGGGGGCTTCCAGCTTCAGCTTCAGCTCCATATACCCAAACACATACACATAATCTGACAAGTAACGAGCACCTGCCCCCGCTGAATCCTCCCTGAGGGAATGGCGCTCCGCTCCGCTCTGCTCCGGATGAGGAGCTGGACGCCACATGACACGCACTTTCACCCAACTGATATCCGTCTCCAGCTGGAGCGCTTTATTCTCGGCTCTGTGTTTTTGTTGCTGTTGTTTTCTATTTGTTTTTTTTTTTCTTGTTTTGGAAAGTCATTGACACCGTGAGTCATCTAGAAAGAGAAGGAATAGTTGACAGAAGGATGTTTTTCATATATTTCACGATTTCTCGGATATATGTGGTATAAAGAGACAGGCTAAAGCCTCTGTTTTCTGTTTAATTTTATATTAATTAATTATATATTAAATAATTTGGGAACATATCATGGTTGGTTTCTAATTTGTATTTCACAAATATATTATTAATTCCTAATTAATTAATTTGCTCATATAATCATTTTATTTATTTATTTGCTATTTAATTTTTTATGAAAAAAATACATGTTCCTTTTTTGAGGCATTTGTATTATTTTTCTTGCAGTTTAAAATTATTTCAACTAAAATTTATGGAAAACTTTGCATTAAATTATTATAATTGTTATAAAACAATGCAGATTCGTTTTATAAAATTGTTTTATGGCTATTATAACAAATAAAAATATTTAAAATACTTATAATACTAATTTATTCATTTAAATATTTATAGCAAATAGTGGTAATTATTAATTTCCTTAAAACGCAAAGTAAATTGCTGTTTTATATTATTTACTTCTTTAAATACATTTGATTTATTAAAACTTTTGTCATTAAACAACAAAGTTTTCTTTTAAAATATTTATAAATATTTTTTTATATCTTACCACTAAAATCTTAAATAAAGAATTTTAGTAATTAAATATAATAATAATAACTAATAACTTTTATCTGTAAATCACCATAAAAAACTTATCAAATTGCAGTTTATAAGATATTTAATGCTCGAAATACATTTGATTTAATTGCTGCAAAAATGCATTTACCACTTGAGGCAAATCCCATCCTCCCCTCCCTCCTTGATTCGTTTCCTAAAAGGCAATAGTCTGTAATCTGGCCAGGCACGCGATATGCTTCTATGCTTCTATGGATGTGCGATGTGGGATGTGGGATGCTGGGGAGATGAATTGCTCCCGTTCGATGAGGATGATGATGATGCCACCCCAAAAATAAAACCTAAACGCACGCATCGCTGGAACTTCCCTCAAACTCAGCTGTCGCTGTTGCTGTCGCAGCTGAATTTCCCTCTGCCAGCGCAGAATTTCCCACCGAGTGCCAGCAGAATTTCCCGCAGTCTATTTTCCCCGTTCGAGTTCAGTTTCGGTGGCGGCTTCACTTCACTTCAGTTCAGTTCAGTTCAGTTCCTGCTGGCAGCTCGAGTCGTTCGCTTCATGCGCTTGAAAATATTTCACAAGTCGCTTGAAAACGTTGAATTTCAATTTCGAATCGAGTTTAAATTTAAATTTCAATTAAATATATTTTTTTTTGTGTGCGTTTTAAAAAGAAATACGAATATATAAAGTGCTTTCGATGGCAAAAAGAAACCCTTGAGAAACCGAAATTGAAACCTACCCTTGGCTCGCGCGATCGCTGAAACCAGTTTTGTGCCGCCCTCCTTATTCTTATTCCCACTAAAATAGTTGGCGTGTGTTTGTTGTGCGTGTGTGTTATTTGGAGTGTTAAACCAACCCCGAGAGCCCGAAACCCCTGGAACCCTCTTTTCCCAATGCCATGGCAATGAACCTTTGCCTGATCTTATAAGAATCTGTCTAGCGCTCGATTTAATGCCAATGAAAATGGCGAAAATTGCTGAAACAGCGGCAAGGGGCCAGCGCACAGGATGTCCACAAAGTATGTATATCTTTTGTTGTGCGAAATTGAACAATAGGGTTTTTTTAGAAGGAAGTAGATATAGATATTATATGAGTCATAAGCACTGCCTGAGGGGGCAAATTCCAACTGGAATGAATAATTAAAAAAAATTACAAAAAGGTTGTTAAATATCTAAATTAAATTTGAACAATCCTTTTAATCTAAAAGTTTTCAAGAAGCTAAAACCATATTTAATGTTGTAATCATTTTTCTGCTCTTTATATTTATTTCTTTTTTCTTTTCTGATAGGTTTCCAATCAGAATTAATTCTTTAATTCATTATATTTTCTTTGTCTCTATAGGATCTTTAGTAAGCTATCAAAACCACTTAAATCTTATACGATTGAAGGATTATTTTAAATGTTATTGTTTTTATAATTTGTAATTATTACTAATACCCCCTCCCTTCCCTGCAAAGATCCGCGTCTCGGGAAAATCACTAATCTCCAGTTTTTCGAATAATGAACTGAGAACACGCTTCTTTAGGTGCCACACACAATACACACTCGGCGTCATCATCGTCGTCGTCGTTTCTTTATTGCGATAAATATCTGCCGGCAGTCCTTTGCCCTCCGAAAAGTTCTTCCTCGCCTCCTCCCTCATCCTCTATCATTGGAGTTCCCCCCCAACCCCCCGCCACCTCCCATTCTTTCGTTCTATTACATTTTCCATTGGCAAATGTCTTTGACTGCTTTTTTACGTGTTGGGCCCCAGCTGTGAGCAGTCGTCGCGAATGCTTCATAAAAATCTAATATTTATGAGCCGCGGAGAAGAAACTGAGAACGGGGAGAACGCGTGTCATTTTCCGGGAGGGGGGGAAATCGGTGGGGTATAGTCTGAGAGGGAAAACTGCTTTTAATTCCTCGCTAGTCTCGCTCTTTCTGCAAAGATTCTGTTCCCTCTTTTCGCTTAATTGGCTCGACGCCGTAGCCGAGAAAAGGTCACGTTAACGAGTTTTGATCGAAGAGCAATGAGAATGAAAGTTTTTCCAGGGGGTCAGGAGGGACTCCTTCTGCACTCTCCGTCGCCCCATGGCAACCTTTTGTGGACAGACAAGAACAAAAAACAGGGGGCCAGTCTCGCTTCCCATTTCGCTTGAACTTACACTTGAATGCACTTTTTGTCATTGGCCGTGCAAAAGTTTTTTTTTTGTTCCAACTCCCCCCTCCCCCTGCTGTGTTTGATGCCACAAAGGGCTTTACTCTAAATTAAAAAAGAATTAACTACAAGGGGAGTGCACATAACATTTCAAATACCCTTTAAGTGAGACCTAAGCATAGATATATAAGATCTGTGTTTAGCTTTCAACTTAAAAACTTAATGGGTTTTCAGGGCATAACATGTAACAAAAATAGTTGAAATATTATAGCAATAAATAAAAAAGTTCATTAAAATATATATTAAGTATAAAGCTTCTTAAAAACATATTTCTTTGAATATACCCTTACTTTTGGGTTATTCTAAAAGAAAGGCAGCGGCTGCGGCAGTTGCAATTCGAAGCTCACCTTCGGCGGGGGGGGCTTGAGATTTGTGGGGTTTCCATAATTAAAGCTGGCTTCCTCCCAGTCTTCCCTTCTTCAAGCCAAAAAGCCTCTGGCAATTGGCAGTCGCCTAATGAATCGAGTGGAGCTACTAAAGAAGAAGACTCGCCTCGATCGGAATGGGAAATTGGGAAATGGGAAATTTTTAAATGACGGTAGAGAAGAATTGCTCGACTTGCTCCCCTTACTCTGGCTTCCACTCAAGCGGAAAAAAAACATCATTTACACCCCAAAAATGGGGGAACGAAGACCCAAAGTCAAGGCAAGCCTCTCAGTCAAAAACATAAAACCAAAACCTAAAAATTTTTGCTGTTTTGTGTGTCACAAGCAGTTGGTGTTGATTCCCCTTGAAAAATCTGGGGTTGGGTTTGGGTTTGGGTTGGATTCTCTCTCTTTTTTTTTCGTTCATTTCAGCAACAAAGCAAAATGAGGAAAGTTATTGAGCAGTCGCTGAAATATCGCGGCGCATTTCCATTATTTTCATTTCCAAATTGCTGCCAGACATGGCGGGGACCTTCTCACACTCTCCAGTCAGAGTCCTGCAGCTCCAGCTTCCTCTTGCTCCAGCTGCTCCTGCTTCCTCCCTCCTTCTCTAGCTGCTGCTCCTGCAAATGCTTCTTGTCCTGGACATTGTTGTTTGCCTTTTCGCCTTGCTCTCGAGTGCAGGTCCTTGACAATGTGGCAGCCCAGTCAGGCGGACGCTGAAGGAGCCCTTTTTCTCCAAGTGAAGCGTGGAAGCTGAAGCTGAAGCTGAAACTGAAGTCAAAGCTGTGAAGCTGGAAACTGGAAAGTCTCAAGATCTGAGAGGGGCTAAGGGGGTATTCTGGCGACAAGTTAAAGTGGCAGCTAAGGCTGGGGGGTATACATCGGTGTCCCAAGTCTTAAAGAGTCAAACATTAAGCTTATTTTAAAGCCTTTTAAATAAAAATAACAGGGGTTTATGTAATGTTTATGATTATAGCCTGAAGGCCACAGTCGCTCTGGCTTTAAACAAATTGTAATAAGAAATTTACTTTTTTTATAACAATAAAAAATACTAATTATGTAATGTTTATGAATGAGATTTCTACACCCTGTAAATATATTTATTTTGTGATAAAAATAATAATTAGAATTTGCTAGAGATGAAAGTTTCAGAGAAAATTTCAATAAGACTTATTTTAATAATAAAATAAATAACAAAATTTGATAGATCGATAAATAAATAGACAGATAGATGATTTAAATGTAAATATTCCATTAATATCTTGTCAACTTTCATTCAATCTTCCATTTATAATAATAAACCCACAATCTCCAGACTTCCTCCCTAGGATCCCTCTACAAATGCCTCTTAAGAATCATGAAAAACTATGCCCTAAGCTGATGCATTATCCATAAATACCAAGCCATTATTAAGCCGCCAAGGAACGAGCAGAAAAGTAAGGAAAATTGAGGAAAAGCCAGCAGAAGGAAGGCAGAAAAGGGGTAAAAACTTTTATCAAAAGCGCCAAACTTTTTTTTAGTTTATTGTCTGGCAGATGGTGTGGCAAACTTTGTTTTCTCTCCTCTCTTTTTGTATTCAAAACTGATTAAGTTAAGCCTTTGCACAAACAGGAGGAAGGATGAGCTTAGCACCGAGAATACATCAAACGGTGTCTGCATTATAAATCAGTCGAGGGGGTCCTTCCCTATTACAGACTAAATTGACCTCATATATAACTGGGATAATGCATAAATAATGCTCGGTTCTGGAATAGATTGCCTCATCAGTTTTGTGGGCAGGATAAAACATTTTCCGTACCTAATGGTAAATTCCATTTAAGAGAAAGATGCGAAGTGACTCTTGTAATTAAAATTAAAAGCAAGCTGCAGGCATCATCATTCCGCGAAACATTTTCCGGTTTCTTGCACAGTAATTAAAGGGTATAAAAGATGGTGTGATCTAGGAGGGGGTTGTTAGGGAAGGATACATAGGCTTAAGTTGGGAAATTGTAGCTAAATGGAAATAGGAATAATTTAAGACTGAATGGGGATATTCTACACCTTTCAAGCATATCTTTTTGCATAAAAAGGATATTCCCAAGTCGATCTTAGAACCCTATATCCTACATCCTTGCCACTTTTGTTTGCATGACGTAGCAGTTGAAAGGCTACAAAAAACAAGAAAGCAGAGAAAGGGAGGACTTGCAAAGGATGCCGAGCATGATGAAGTTTGCCATGTAACCACGTTCCAGGATAATGTGAAACATGCACATTTTCAATTTCAAAGCTGCCAAAACATGCAGCAAATATTAACACTGACTGTAATGGGAAAATCATTCACAGCAGCCGCGGGAGAAAAATGATGGTGAGGGCTGAAAAACGAACAATGGAAAATTCCAAAGAGAAAAAACGAGAAACTATGTTCAGGGATTAGCGGAGAAGGGATCAAAGTTAGTCTGAAAATAATATGCAAAGAGCTTGAGGCAGAATTGAAACTTTACTTTGATCCTAGGATTATTTAAGGAGACTTTCGAAGTCTTCTATTCATATTTTAGCTTCATTTTGTTTACTGGTTTATGAAAATGTAAAGAAACAGGTGTTGAGTTAGGTTCGTAATTCAAAATCTATTTGATGGCTTCTCGTTTTTTGCCCTCTTTTGAATCTCAAATCAATCGTTGGGACTTGCTCTGTTCTCAGAGATCCCTCTTCTTCTGCTTGCACTTTTCCTCTTCCCAATGGAACAGATACCGCATCCCTGTCTGAGATGGGCAATTCCAATTCCAGAGACGATGACTGGAAATAAAGATATGCGTGCAGTTAACGATATCCCATATATATTTTGGGGGGAAATACCCGGAATGGGGGATACCAGATAAGTGGCAGTTCCCCCCAGACTGCAAGACGTCCACAAAACAAAAAAAAAAGGAGGAGTAGATGGCGCGTGCCGCAGGAGTACGGGTTGGGGGTTGAAGATTTCCTCTCTCCTCTCCTATTTTTTTTTTTTTTTTGTTTTTGTTTTTAGGTGGAAAGTGGTGGAAGCGGGGAGGAGGGGGCAACAATGTTTTATGGAGTGTTTTCTTGAGTGGTTCTGCTACTGCTGCTTCTTTGGCTCCTTCTACTTTGAGGCAGTATCCTCCTCCTCTTTCTGAGGTCCTGTTTTTTCACTTTTCTTAGTTTCCATATTTTATATACCCTTTTGCAGGATATTTGTAATGTTAGTCGGCAGTTTAGAACGGATTAAAGAGAAATTAATGCATATTTGGGGCTTAATTAAAACAACAAAAGATGAAAATATGTATAAATTAAATTACAACATTTTTAAGGTTAAAAAAAAAATTATAAGTTCGAAAATAATGTTTTCTTTAGTCATAGCTATTTTTTTAATGAATTATTACTTGAACCCAGCCACTTTCTAATATTTCTCTTAAAATTTCAAATTCCTACATATATTTATAATTTTATAAAGCTTTAAGAGTATCCACGCCTTGTCATGCCCCAAGGTGGCTTCTCTCCGCTGGCTGCTCCTCTCAAGCGCCTGACGCTTTGTTGACTATAAATAACAATGGAATCATGACTCCAAATTAAATGTCGGGGGAGAAAAAAGGCAGAGGGTGCGATAAGGAGACGCGGCTCGTGGAGCAGGGAAAGCATAGAGAGCAGCCTCCTGCTGGCTGGCTGTTTGCTCAAGAAACACAAGAAACGCAAATAAAACATATATGCTTTCCCCATTTTCCCATTTCTCTCTCTCTCCCTCTGTGTGTGTGTGTGTGTGTGTGTGTGTGCAACATTTGACGCTTGATATGAGTGGCACGACAAAGGGAAATGGGGAAAGGAAGTGCCTGGAACTCTATTTGAGTTGCGGCACATTTCGAGTAATATTAACAAATTGCCCGGCAAAGGCAGCAAATTTGTTCACCGTGAAAAAATCGGGGGGAAAGGGGGCAGGGAAGAGATAATAAAGAAGGCGGTCTACATAGAGTAGTTCATATATACAAATATGTCTTGGGAAAAGCCATTATTTCTTCATCATCTGCCCACACAGGCACAGCTTCCACAGCGGCAGTTGTCTTCATTATAAACCGATTAATCATCTATCTATAGGAAGGGGGACTGCCCTTTATTGGCCAGCGAACCACAGAGTTGGTGAGTCACTGCTTCTGCTCCTTCTCCCGCTCCTTGCTCTCTATGTCTGGCAGCGTCGTTAGGGCAGCGACTATAACCCCTTCGATCAGCCCCAAGAACCCCACTTAATTGCGCTGGCTCATTTAGTCATAAAAAGACCAAAAGGATACAGTGTCCTGAACAGCTAAAGAACATAAATACTGGCAAGGAAAAATGTTAAATATTTTTTTCTTCGAATTCTGTATGGATTGTTTACAAATTGAAAGAAGCTACAGATATAAATATTATATATCCGCAAGGAGAAATATTAAATATTCTCCTTAGATTTAATTGTTCCAAGTTCAAATTATTTTACCGGTTTTGTGAGAGTTAAAAATGTGCAATAAATACTCAAGGGTAGAGGTGAAGCTAAAGAATTCAAATTTTATTCAAATGCTTCGCTTATTCATTCATTCATTCATTCATCTTTTATCGTCTGCAGCTTTTTGGAATTTACTTTATTGAGCGCATTTTTCTGGCACCCCCATAAATCCCAGTCCCCTTTTTCCGCCCTCCCCATAACCCCCGATTGTGCGTTGGAGCAAATTATTATCGGGGATTTCTTTTCTACATTTTCTTTTCTTCCTCTCTCTCCCTCTCTCTATATATATATATTTATATATTTTTAAGGAGATTTATGTTAAGTGGCAGACATTGCACTATTTCTCGGAAGGGGAAAGGCGAGCCTCTGTCTGTGTGCAGGGAGCGAGCAATAAAAATGTCATTCTGCAAAAGGAATCGAATAGTTTTTTACCCGACAGCTGCCGGCTTTGTTAAGGCTCTTTGAGACGAAAATAAAAAAGGACAAGCGGACTTTGACCAGATGGGGAACGAACCATAAATAGGTGACTAAGTTTTAAATACTTTTAGGGTCTAAGCTAAGTCAGCAGGGGATGATCCTTTACTTACATGTATGTATCATTAAAAGGATTACTCTGAAAATAGTGATAGATTTTTATTTAATCTAAAGTTGGGATATATAATTCTGTATTAATAGTTTCGACTCAAAAGTTGATATTATCTATACTTAAAAGTGATAAGTAATGTTTATAACATATCCCTTTTTTGTTTTTCCTGAATGAAATTTTCCATACGCCCCATAATTTTCACTATTCCTTGAGGGGAAGGAGTCCTGCTAAAACATATTTAGAGATCTCAAATCCAATAACGAAAATTGCCAGGATTTGGCTGTCTGTCTGTGACAAGCGACTGCTGCGTCGGAGAATCTAGAAAACGCATTTAGATAAAGTTAACTGGCTGTCTCGACCGCTTCTTTCTTCTCCTCATTTATATATATATTTGGTTTAAGCGAATCCGATTTGTTCTTTGTTTTTTTTTTGGGGGGGCAGGACTCAATGTTTCGCACGCCTAAATGCTGGCAATTCATTTGATTCGGGACACAAGTTGGCCCCACCGAACTTTGCTCTTTGGGCCATTAAATAAGCCATTGCCGACGCCATTTGCGCTGCTTCGTTCTCTCCAACTCTTTTTGGCGGTTTTTAGGCGCAGCAGCCAGATTTAATGGCTCAAGTTTTGCTGGCCAAAAGTTGTTCTTCGCTAAAGATTTCAGCACCCGGACCCGGGCAAGTTGAGCTTCAAGATCAACTGGCGCAACTGCGAGATACATAGTTATCCGGCAAGTTTTTGTGCCAGCCAAAGCTTTCTTATTATATGTTTTTTTCTGTAGTTTTTTCTATAGTTTTTCCGATAGTTTTCCTGGTTCTTCTTCTGCTTTTCACTTGCTTTTCTCTTGGTCTTTTGGAGTCAGCGACTTTTGTACTTTGCATGTCCATAACTCTTGTCTATTGTAGTCCGCGTATCTCTGGGCCGTATCTTCCTTCGCGTATCTCAGCTGGTGCATATGGTGCTTTCCATAGCCGGTAAAGGGGAGCTGCTACGAGCTAGGAGCACCTTCCTTCTCCTCAAAAGCATTTTGTGTCATGACAGGCATAAACTTTGGCATTTTATATGCGTCACTGGCAGGGAAAAATGTTTAAGGAATAAGGTAAAAAAAGGAGAAGCAGAGGGGAGAAGAGGTGAATCAGGTGGAGGTGGAGCAGGGTGAGCCATGTCCCTTTTTTTTTTTGCTATTTTCTATTTTCGGTGGTTTATCTATATTTAACCGCATTGGCCAGAGGAGGCAAGGACCTCTTGGGGCTGTACACCCCCTCGGTAAATCCCAGGTCCCTTCACCCTGCCTGCCAGTGGAGCAGGAACGAACATTAAGCAATTGACCCATTTTGGAGTAGACACAATCCCGGCTGACAACTAATAATGCAATCGAGGTGCCGACACTGTAGTGGCTTTACCCTCACTTCCTGTTTTTCTACTTTTTTTGTCTGAACGAAGGAAGGAAGGAAAGTCCTGTGGCATCGATTGCACCAGCTTCTGGGGTGCTCCTCCTCCTCCGCCTTGTGGGTTGCCTGCTTCCGGCTGTGTCTAGTTGTCAGTTTGGTTTCCTGGCGTGCCAAATGAAGTTATTTCTTTCCCTTCCTCCTCCTGCGCGGCAGTTGCATTACTTGCAAATTGTTGTGTAACCATAAAAATACTTATTTCCACAGCGAATGGCATGTGCCGGGCTCATTCCTTGGCCCAAGCCAAGCGATTCCCTGCACAGACGACTGCCATTTGTAGTGCCATTACAAACAAGGAGCCAGTAGTGCCCTGCTGCCGGGTGTTAAATGGTAAATGGTCGCCTCCGACTTAATTACACAAGTTCCGCGCGCCACACTTGAGCCTCAGAGGGCTCTGGGGCTTGGCAGGACTTTTGAGAAGGACAGAAGGACACTCAAGTCCCCTTCGATCTCTGGCTGGGACACAATCTTTTTCATGCACTTGGAAAAGTATCTTTAGCCTACAGTTTATGCTATCTGTTGGCCAGACCCCTCTTTTGTTGCCCTTCTTGAAAATGCCGGCGGAAAGCTAATCCCCCGGCGGAGTCATGTGTAACCATTAGGCCCTGCCCTGCCCTGCCCTGCCCTGAACTTTGCCGTAGCTTAGTGTGAATTTAATTTAATTTGGAAAAGTTTTTGCTGTGAAGAAAGTTTGCAACTTGAGCCTTTTCTTATTCTCCTCATCTAGGTGCGTGCCATGGAGCAGCGGCTGAGTGAATGGCCCAAGCCGCCGCCCCAGCAGCCACAGCATTCGCACCAGCATCCGCACCAGCATCCACATCAGCATCAGCATACGCATCAGACGGTGGTGCAAGAGCAGCAGCAGCAGCAGCAGCCACAAGCCAGAAGTTCGCCAAGTCACCAAATCGGAGGAGGAGCATCTAGCGCCGGTTCAGGTACAGGAGCACCTGGACCACCGCCCACACAAGAGGCGGAGAAAACCATCACCTCGTTGGAGATTCAGGTGGAGGAACAACGACAGCTTCGACTCCACGACGCCCGTCAGATCGAGGCGAAGGCTGCCAAGATCAAGGAGTGGGTGAACAACAAGCTTCGGGATCTCGAGGAGCAGAATCAACTCCTGCGCGAGCAGAACATCAAGTGCAACCAGCAATTGGAGCTGCTTAAAAACCACATAGCCAACCAATCGCAGCGGCACAGCATCGTTGGTCCTGTGCGGAATAGCCTCAGCTTGGACGTCCAGGACTTTGCCGGTTCCGGATCAAATCCCGAGCACCGGAGGCGTAGCGAAAGCCTAGATCCGCAGGAGATCATCGGACGACCACTGACCAGTTCATATCCCCATCACCAGCACAGGCGCAACCTATCAATGGAGCCACAGGAGCTAGAACGGAATCTAGTGGCTGCCGTGGATGGCCTCACGCTGGCCCCGCTCTCGAGCATCTCCAGCAAGGCACCCAGCTGCGGAGGAGGTGGCGTTTCCACTGTCAACAGGCCAGATAGCTCGGATACGGATACGGCCCACGATTACGCAGAGATCTATACGCCATCCTGCGAAAAGCTGCCCGCCTGGATGAAGAACAATCCGGCCCTGATGGCTAGCGGTGGGAATTCGAGCACCACCACTACCACGACCAGCGAACTGGGTGTGCCACGACCCCCGACACCGCCGCTCCACCGCTTCCCCAGCTGGGAGGCCAAGATATATCAGGTGGCCAACGATGGCTTGGCCGGAACAGGCGCTGGCAGCGCAGCTGCCTCGGAGAGTCAGTCAGTCAGTCAGGAGCCAGATATCCAGGAGGGAACAGGAAACACTGGAACCGCCGGCAGCAATCTTTCCAATGGCCGGCGACATAACCATAGTCATGGATCTGCCACTGGAGACGGACACAATACGCTGGGCAGCAGCACACCGGGCACCCCGCTGCCACCGTCGAGGCAGCAACAAACCGCCAGCGGCGGCTTCTGTGATATTTCCGTGCCCGTCTATGCGACGGTGAAGGGTCGCGCCTCTCAGATCCGTTCGATGCCCTTTACGGGCGACTCGAGCGATGACTCCAGCGATGGGGAGGATCATGCCGTGATGCTTACCCACCACTCGCACAACTCCTCGAGCACGGATAATACGGAGACATCCACCTCTGGCAGTGCATCCAGCCCCTCGAAGAGCCTGAAGACCTCGTCCAGTCTGAGTCCGGCGAAGCGGAGTGGATCGGAAAGCCCCAAGAATGCCAAGGCGCGTGGTATGTATTTTGGATTCCAAAATAATTTGTAGAAAATCCCCTTAGATCGCAACATGGCGTGTAGCGTGTAGAAAATGGCTCCTTGGAACATGTCCATAGATTATATGCACACCAAGACTTGAAATCCCACAACCTAAGCTACTGATTTTCACCTAAAATTAGTTTCCAAGTCCTAATTCCTGATCCTTGCCTTTGGATCCTTCGCTTAAGGTAGCGCACCTTGGAAAGATAAACCCTTCTCGGCGTTTTGATAACATTTTCTGTACTCCAAACACAAAATACTAACTAACATTTACAGTAAAAACTTGATATCTCCATAATACCAGAATTCCATAATCCTAGTTCCTCCTCAGTAATAGTTTCACCTCCCAACTCCTAATGAATGATTATCCTTTTATCTTCTCAATTCTTTGATATTTTCAATTTACGAAGATCATCCCAGTTAGAGCTTAAATCACTTTCATAATATTTCCCCTTAGTTTCTGTTTTAAGCCTGAACTTATCCTAGTCCCAGGTATACCTAGATAACTCCTGCATCCTTTATTCCCCTCTCCCCTTAAAAATAAACAAAGAAACTAATTGTGTGCTCTAACAACTTGCGATTCTAACCACTTTTGTCCATCAAATCAACCATCGCCGCTGGCTGAATAACCAAATAACCGGCATTAACCTTTGACCCAACCCACAGTCCACCATATCCCCCAATCACGCACCTCCACAACCACACATTCCACAAACAACCACATCAGCCAGCAGCATCTCCAACCGCACCACCATCACACTCTGCCCCACCAGAACCACTACAGTCACAGCCAACAGCAACACCACCAATACCAACACCAGCACCAGCACCCTGGAATAACAACGCTAACGCCGACTGGATGTGGCCAAAACACGCTGCCACGGCCCAGCCCTCGAACGCCAACAAGGCGTGGCCATGCCCCCGCCAGTCCCACTCCCCATGCCAGCCCCTCCCCGCTCCAGCACATGCGTGGCACAGTAATTTCAGATCTCTCCTTTGAATCAGGCCTCTCAGACGACTATGCCCTGCCCCCCGATGCCGTGTCCGAGTCCACATGCATGGACGCCTCGATGCCATCGCTGCTAATGCGCCAATCTTACGTGGACTCGCCAAGCAAGAAGATCGAGTCGCTGGAAAAGGTAAGTGACGCAAATCCTCTATAAAATCACCTTTATAATAATTCTTCTGTCGCCCTTCTGACAGATGGGTCACCTGGCCAAACTCGGTGGCAAGCTAAAGACCTGGCGCAAGCGCTGGTTCGTCCTTAAGAACGGATCCCTCAACTACTGGAAGAGCCAGCACGATATGCAGCGAAAGCCACAGGGCCAGATCCAGCTGGACGAGGCCTGTCGCATCAACCGGGCGGAGGGTGCCTCCACATTCGAAATAGACACCGGCAAGAAGGTCTACTACCTCACCGCGGACTCGCATGCCACCATGGATGACTGGATAAGGGTGCTGCAGAATGTGCAGCGGCGGAATGCCACCAAGCTGCTGCTGAGTCGCGACGATCAGAAGCCCACGGTTCAGGGCTGGGTGACCAAGGTCAAGAATGGCCATCCTAAAAAGTGCTGGTGCGTGCTGCTGGGCAAGATGTTCCTCTACTTCAAGGCCCCCGCTGAGACGGTGAGTTAACGATGATGTTCCTGTTCCTGAAATAGTATTTTAATAGAAATATTCTCCCAGAATCCTTTGGGCCAGATTAATATGCGCGATGCCAGGGTCGAGGAAGTGGAACACGTCTCAGACTCGGACTCTGAGGAGCGCGAAGAGGCTGCCCAGGACCAGGCACGCCTCACAGTGGCCATCTATCCAGCGCACCAGGGACCTACGTATTTAATTTTGTCTGGCAAGCCGGAGCGAGACAACTGGCTCTATCACCTGACTGTGGTCTCTGGGGGCGGACCCAGCGCTGGCACCCAGTACGAGCAGCTTGTCCAGAAGCTCATGGAGACCGACGGCGATCCTAGTGAGTTGTTTTGTTATTATTTATTGCTTATTTATTTCGCAATCCGATCTAAACACTCGCAATATCTTTCTTAAAATTGCAGATTGCGTCTTGTGGCGCCATCCCATACTGCTGCACACCAAAGACACCATCACGGCCCCGCTCTCGTCCATGCACACGGAAACCATGCAGCCGGAGGCCATTAAGCTCTTCAAGGTGAGTTGGATTTAGCCGAAATCAAAGGGGTTAACCTGATATAACCGTATTCTAACCCCTCCACAGAGCATCCAGCTCTTCATGTCGGTGGCAGTCAACCAGCCGGGCATTGATTATCATGTGGTGCTCGCCCAGAATGCCCTGCAGCACGCCTTGGATATGCCCGAGCTGCAGACGGAGATGATCTGCATTCTGATCAAGCAGACCTCCCGGCACATGGGCCAGAAGCTCAGTGTCGGCGTCCAGGTAAACAAGAAGCTGGGCAAGCAAACGCGCGTAAGTTTTTTAGTTGCAAAGCTTTTTATGTGTCCCCCAACCAACCGTTTCCTAAAAAAAAAAAAAGAAACCCCATTTCCCTAACCTGCATCCCCTGAAAATGTTTAGTTGAATGTCCTTGATTTTCGATGTAGAACTCAGAGTCCCCCTCAGAATTCCCACTAACAATTTGCAAGAAGAACAGCCCGAAAAAGAAGAGGTTTATCAATAGGTATTGTTTCTTTTTTGCGATCATACATATGTATGTACATATATATGTTTATATATGGCCAGCCCAAAAGAGAGCTTTGCTTTAAGGAACAAGCTTACGAACGCTTTATATGCAATATCATAATCGAACTATAACTATATAACAAATATACACAAGACACTGTCTCAACTAACCCATATGCATGCTTAAATTAACCCAACTAATTTGTATTAGTTTTATTTTATTTAATTCTCGTAGCGAACAGACAACAAATTTCCCCCATAACTGTCAGACAATTATATTTATATATTATGTATGTATGTACATATAGCTTTCAATACATCAGTGTATAAACTCTATGTGTATCTCTTCTTTATATTGTAACTATCATCAAAAGCGAAAAAAAAACAAACAATTAAAAACCGTTTCATTGTATAAAGTAATTGCTGTAAATTTGATAAAAGCAAACCACATGAACCACTCAGAACCACAACTACCAGAAACACTCAACCACCCAGCCACTGAAACACCGATATTTAAAAACATAACACACCACAGCTACGCAGCAGCCGCCCGCAATTATAATCCATATAACATTCATATATTAAATCCTTGAGCAACACTTTTCTGTGATCAACAAACAGTGTTCTTTTCTTTTCCTTGTTTTCCCAACTTTTCTAGAGATTTTCCCTTGTGTTTGCCGCATCTTTTTGATTACGCTTTGAATGTGCTATATATTTAACACTTCTGTGTGTCTCGTTAATCTGTTAAACTTTTCGCAATGCGCTTCTTTAACGAACCACCCACAGAAGCGTCTGACGTTACACAACATTGCCAAAACAGAAAACAAAACAAACATCAGACACTGCCAACAAAATAGATAAATAATTAATTGATGATGAGTGAAAAATTGATCAAAAACTGTTCTCTCTGGCTTCTTCTTCTCTTCTACTCCACACTTTTGTTGCGTTACGTTGCGTTTCGAAATACTATGTGTGTGTTCGTGTGTAAACCAACCAACCAATCCCCGCAATATGAAATTTACAGCAACTACTGTTGTGCGCCACCCAAAGCCTGTTCACCTGTGATACCCAACAGGCTGGCCACGCCCAAGCCAACGGCAGTTCGCCCACCTCCATACAGGTATGCGGGGAAATTTATGGTCTCATCACTAACTCTCTCTCCCTACATCTGTTATACTTTCACCTCAACCCAAACCCAAACCCAAACACTATATCTTTTTCGTAACCGATTGTTTGTTGTGCGAGTTCCAGTAGTCAACACCGTAAACGTAGTTACTCCTAACCTCACTGTAGCTCTTAACTCGAACTTTAACTCTAACCTTAACTGTTAGCCCAAGTCCCCAATGATCTCGAATCGACACCCAAACTAATTCCTGAGCGATCCTTTGAATCGGTCCGCATCCACAGGCTCCAGCCGCCACGCCCATCATTGACTGTAAGAGTAATCCGCCCGCCTATAGCTTTGTCCAGGGCTGGCAGCTCCTAGCCCTGGCCGTCTCCCTCTTTGTGCCGCGCTCAAGCCGCCTCCTGTGGTACCTAAAGCTACATTTGTCCCGGAATGCTGATACCAAGACGGAGACGGGCAAATATGCCGCCTATTGTGAGCGAGCGCTGGAGAGGACCCTGAAGAATGATGGCCGCGAGACGAAGCCTTCCAGGATGGAGGTGTTGTCCATACTGCTCAAGAATCCCTATCATCATTCATTGCCGCATGCGATACCAGTTCATATGATGAACACCACATACCAGGTGAGTTTTTTACCCATTAAAAAGACGGTTTATCTACCAGTTAACCAGGAGTTTAATGAGAACCTTGTTTTTCTCCCCTCCCCAGGTGGTTTCCTTCGACGGCTCCACTACCATTGAGGAGTTCCAGGCCACCCTGGCCCATGAGTTGGGCACCAGGGATGCCACCAATGGCTTCTGCCTGTTCAGCGACGATCCAATCGAAAAGGACCTGGAGCACTACCTAGAACCGCTGGCCAAGCTATGCGATGTGATCAGCAAGTGGGAGACGGCGCTGCGGGAGAAGGGCTCCGGCAAGTTCGAGAACTCGCGCGTAATCCAGCTGAGCTACAAGAACCGGCTCTACTGGAAGCACACCATCAAGTGCGAGACGGACAAGGAGCGGCTGCTGCTGTGCTATCAGACCAACTCGCAGATCGTGCAGGGCCGATTCCCCTTGTCCAGGGAACTGGCGTTGGAGCTGGCCTCGCTGATGTCACAGATCGACATGGGCGACTATTCGCTGGAGAAGTCACGGGACGTGGGCGTGGGCCTAAAAGGCCTAGATAAATTCTATCCGTATCGCTACAGGGATGCCCTGGGTGCCGAACAACTAAAGGATGTCCAGGAGCTGCTCGTTTCCAAGTGGATGCTGCTCAAGGGCCGTTCTACCTTGGATTGTGTACGCATTTATCTCACCTGTTGCCGGAAGTGGCCGTATTTCGGAGCCTGCCTGTTCCAGGCCAAGCCCAGACAGAGTGAGTCGACGAGCGCCTTTGCCGGAGGCGGAACCACCACCACCAGCACTCCAGTGGCTTGGCTGGCGGTGGCCGAGGATGCCCTGAATGTCCTTGAGCTGTCTACAATGGCCCCGGTGGCCCGGTATCCATATAGCTCGGTGATGACCTTTGGCGGCTGTCAGGATGACTTTATGCTGGTCGTCTCCCACGACGATGGCGGTGGCTGTGAGCAAAAGCTGCTATTTGCGATGAGCAAGCCCAAAATCTTGGAGATTACGTTGCTGATAGCTGACTACATGAATGCCTTGGGTCACACGGTGCCAGGAACGCCGCAAATGAACTCTTTGACCCGCAATGGGTCACATCGCTCGCTGAGGACCTCCCAGCGCCCGACCACAGGCGGTGGTGGTGGCTCGGCAGCGGCCACTGGATTCTCCACAAATGCCACCACCACGGCCCACAATACGCTCAATTCGCATGCCACGCACACGCTCAACTCGAACCACTCTCACACCCTGAGCAGTTCCCATCACGCCGGCGGAGGCAGTCAGCCGGGCACCCTGAGCTCGGGCCACCATCAGCACCAGCATCATCATCAGCAGCACCATCAGCCGGATATACTGAAGAGCACGCCCGATCACCAGAGGATTAAATAAAGGAGATAGGAGAAGGAACACACACTGTACATAAATCGAGGATCATAGCTGGAGCCCAGACATATACGACTAAACGGATACATATGCACCAGCCCCCAGCGGCAACAAATATACACCTAAAGCTAGAAAGATATAAATATAGGATATTTCGAAGGAAAGAGGATAGAGCGATGAAGGATAGGAGATAGAGGTAGAGCAGGATGAAGGGATAAGTGGATAGCTGGATAGATGGATAGTTGGTTAGCGTTAGCGTTAAGCGGCCCTGGATGGACCTTCTTCTCCCTGCGCACCATCACTCACTAAAGCTCTCTCCTAAGCTAACTAAACTTAACAGCAAGCATACATATATATATATACAAATTATATATATTTAATATTTTTTTGAATAGTCCTAAGTACCGCGAAATGTATGAGGTATTCGGAATCGAATTGTAAACCGAACTCGAATCTCAACATTTTAGATTGTTCTCGTCTTGTTTATATTTCTCCTTTTTTTTGTAATTCACCATTTAGAAACACGATACTATATAGTATATATATGCGAGTGTTCTTGCTCTTCGATATGCTTTGTAATGAATCTCAATTTGTAAGTGTCCCTCCATGCGCAATACTGCCTTTTGAATTTTGTAGATGTCGGAGCCAAGAACGAGAAGTAAAGAAAGCTAAAGCCAAACAACAAAAAAAAAGAAGAAGATTAAAAATTTATAACTAAAATCAAGCGAACTAGAGTACTAGCATTAGCAGAAAAATACGAAAACAAAAACACATATTTTGTAAACGATTTTTCAAAGCAAAAATAGCATCGCCTTTGACGCCCAGATTGTTAACCCCCCTTTTTCCTATGGTTTCCCCCGGCATCTTTTATATAGACCACAGCCAGTATATATAAATGTTTAATTTTTAAAATGCGTTTTAGCCCGTTCTAAATGTGTAAGCAAGCCACGTCACCCACTCACCTCTCAGAGCTTCAGCAGCAAAAGCAAGAGAAGTCTAGAAAGTAGCCAACAAATTATTGCAATCGAAGTGAATGAATTATTTCCTCGCCCCTTAGTTTTTTACAGCGTATACATGTATATTGCTTCGATATTTAACAAAATTATACACACAAAATGAATGATTAACGACGATATAACAAGTGTAAATGGTAACAGCGCATTTTTTCCTAATTATAACGATTTGATATTACAAATTTATATGCGTCGAGACGCAACGAACGACGAGAGAATCTCATTGGGTAGAATTGAAAATCGAATATCGCAAGCTTGCAGCAAGATGATATATACATACATATATGAACTATATAGGCGAATGTATCACAACTCACACTCCAGTGAAACGAAATATATATATACTATATATATATAAAGGGAAATTAACAATTAAAACTAAAAATCAATATCTGTGACGTCTTTTTTATACATTTTTGGAAAGAGGAGTATGAAGGGATAAGGCCACTCACTCGAAATACATTAGTCGGTGGTTATTCGGTGTTTTGTCTTTTTATTAAACAATGTAAATTGATTTATTTTCCTTAATTTTATTCATATAAATTGCCTAAAACTGTTATCGTTCCTTTCGTTTTCTTTGCTATATGTTTTTTTGTAAAGTTTTTATCTTGTTTTTTTTTTAATCAATCACCCATCGAACTGATCGCTGCTTAGCGATTCCATCTCCAATCTAGACATGCACACACATACACTGATCATTTTTAGCATTTATAATTTACAGATTTTGCGGGCTCGAAATGAAAGAGAAATTTTAATCAAAGGGGCAGAAAAACCTGCGCAAACAAGTGGGGAAATTTGAAGCTTGTAGAAGTAAAAATGGAAAGAGAAACGAGCCAGGGCGAGGGCAGGGGTCCGGGGTTAATAGTTAATGGAATCCCAGACCGGAAACACAACACAAAAGTAAGTTAAGCTTAGAAGTTAAACAAGCCTCGGAGCAATGCGCGTGTCTAAAGTGTGTTTTGCTCTTTAGTTTTCTTCGCTATTCGCTTATCGCCCCCCTCCCCCCAATTTTCCATGTCTGCTTATGAATTAAACATATATATGTATGCATGTATGTGGTGTGTGTGTGTGTGTGTGTGTTGGGGGGGGTACAGGTGTACAGGCGGCTCTCCAAATGTCTTGCGGCCTTCCGTCTATGACGTCGACGTCCGACATGCACCGCTCCGAGTGGCACACTAGTGGAGCGTGGAGTTGCCCGCGAATATTACAGAACCCAGAAGTACATGATGAACACGATGAACAGTATGCCCACGACGGCCGCCTTCACGTACATGGATTTGCGGTTGAGCAGCTTGGCGTCCTTCTTGTACTTCTGCGACATCATCGACAGGTTCTGGGTCTTTGTGTCGAGCTCTGAAAGCAGAAACAGATAAGATATTGCTTCGGAGGGGGCTATCACCTGAGGTGCTAGTTACCTGCCAGCACTGTGCCCCGCTGGAGCACATCGTCGATGTTCTGCACCATGATGCGCTGCACATCTTGCAGCTGTGTGTTGATATTGCTGATGTTGCGCCTGCGGTCGGTCAGCTGCTTTTTCGCCTTCTGTATGTACACGTCGAACTCGATGAAGGCGTACGGCCGCGTCACCGAATTCACACGTCTGCCATAGTTGGCATGGAACTCCTGGGCGAGGTCCTCCAGATAGTTGAAGGCCAGTCGCTTCGAGTACATCTTGTCCACCATTACCAGATAGCAGACATCGTTCTCAATAAGGTAGCTGAATGGGGAAGAGTGGCGCATTATTGCATCATCTTGATTGGAGCTTCATAGGCATAATAAGTTTGACTCAGATCTTATCATCTGACGCCAGTCCCCCTCGGGTAGCGGGTACTACTTACTGGAATAGGTAGGGCCCGGTTTCGATGCTGCTGCGTGCTGGCGAATGCGTGCCCAGCTTTCGGAAGAGCATCTTGGCCTGGTTCTGATAGTCCAGTATGCTGCGACCGCTCTGTAAAAGAAAGTGAAAGTGGTTCACTTAATGCTGCAGCCCCAGACAGAGCACGCGTGGCCAAAATGACTACCTGCTCGTCATCCTGCATGGTCCCCACCAGGGGCAGGCCATCGATGACCCGGGCAATCATAGTTAGCAGCGCCATGGCTTCGCTTGTGTTTAATTACGAGGCTTCTCCGTGGGACTAGCTCGCTGTCGCGCTGGCCACGGCTGCAAATCGCCGCTGCCTCTCTCTCTCGCTGTATTGGGGGGATCGGCTTCGATCCTCGCCTGGGCCAGCAGCAGCTAGCTCTATATATTTCTGAATCGCCTTTGTTCGCTCTCCACTTAGCTGGAAGTCTGAGTCAGGAGTCAAAGGGCTTCCTTCGATTTCACAAGCCAGCTGATCGAGTCGTGTCGTTCCGCCTCCTAGATGGCTGCTCCGTTTCTAAAGGATTAATGACTGGATTCTGCCTTAAATCCGTATCGGTGCGTGTGGGGCACCGCTTGCGGTGAAAACTATGTTGCAACGTCGCGGGCGACGGGTGGCGGTCGGCAAGCGGGCGGTGTATTGGGGGTTTCTGGTGGATTCGTGTTTGGGATTCGTTAGAAACACGTCAGCAGTGTGACCGTTGCCGGCCCGTTAAAATATACCCTCCGGACAGACTCGCACACACACATCGACACCAAAGTTTACCAAGTGCCTAAAAAGTTATCGATATCCCGTGCTGAATTAAAAATTAAAATGTAATTGCAACATATTTAAATTATTTATTTATTGTATGGAAACCGTATAGAAAACTTTTTTCTTATGCGTCTACTTAGGAGTTTTCCCCCCTTCGACATACCAAAACAATTCGAATTTGTCATGTAAATGCAGCGGGTTTTGTTTACCAGGCGCACAGAGAACGGTGCAAACAAACAGCTGTTTCTCTGAATAATGTCAAAATGCAACCCTGGCCAAGTAACGGTTAATTTCCCAAGAAACAAACAGTTATTTTGGCAGTGCCTGTGTTTTGCTGAAATAAGTTCAATTTGTGATTTCAACTTCGGTTTTCCCACATCCCTGGCTGAATTGAATTATTAACCAACATAAATCGGAATCTATGGCATGCCCCAGCCATTGCGCAACCACCTGCATCAAATCCGCAGCCCCGGATGGGGATGGAGGAGGAAGTGCGCCCGCACGCACGAAATTTCAGAGATGCTTCCTCGACAGCGGACCGTCCAAAAGTCGGTGACCATAGTGGGCACCAACTGGTTTCGCCCGCAGCCACCATCTGGGTCTTACGCGTTCCCAGCTTGTGGCCCCAAAAAAGGAAAAGTGGTTCGCCCGCTGAAACCGGTGTGGAGGCAGGGACTGGACTTGGACTTGGCAATTTAACTGTCTGGTGGTACTTGGAGGTGCGTGTGCGTTGGGAGTGATCATCGCGGTGGGCTACAGGCCTGTCCAGAGCAAGCAAACCCGTTTGCACACTGCAAATAATTTAAGACAGGGACTAACACAAAAAATCGCAAGTATTTTCCATTTAAAAGTTGTAACCTTCATCAACCGCCACTTGTTTTTCATCGTGTATCAGTTCACCAAATGTGTTCGCTTCCGTTTCGTTGGACTTGGCCTTCTTCCTTCTTCCGATAGCAGCATCAGGAGGCGGAGGAGGCGGAGGGAGATATATAAGAGAGTGCTCCGCCCAGGTAACGCCACAATTCAGAGTCAGTCATGATCGGGTCAGTTGGTGCGACGCTGCTGGGCTTCCTGCTGCAGATCCTGTTCGATTGGACGGCCGGCCAGCAGCTGCTCCTCGCGCGTCCCCAGAGATCTCTGTTCGAGGCTCCCCTAGAGCCCCTGGAGCACCTGGAACACCTGGCCCCGGTGCCCGCTCTGCCCCCGCTTGGCTGGAATACCGTGGGTGGTGGACTGGGACTGGGAGTCAGCGGGGAGTGGGCCTACAACCCCGTTGGTTTGGGCCACATGAGCAAGGATGATCTGCTGACCCTGCTGGAGGCATGGAAGGAGGTGGAACAGGAGTCGGCGGTCACTACCACCACAGCTGCCCCGCCGCCAGTGGAAACAACGACGAGAAGACCAGTTCGTCCTCTGCCGCCGCTGCCTCCGCCGCCGCCGCCTCCGCCACGTCCAATTCCCATCCCCATTCCACTGCCGGTGCCCGCTCCGGGACCCCAGCTACCCCCTGGAACACCTATCACCGTCAGGCTGCCTGCATTTGTGCCCGTTCGGCTTGCTGCCATGTGGACTCCACCTGCCGGCGGAGCAGGAGCAGGAATCGCTGCCGCCCCACCAGCTGCTGGCGTTGGCGCTGCCGCTGCTTCTGCTGGGGATGAAGATCTAGCCACTGACGATGACACTGCTCCCCGTCTCTTCCGCTTCATGCCCATGCCCTTGGCTCGAGCCAGAGCTCAGGCCCAGCCCCAGGCCCGGCAGCAGTTTGTGGTAAGGAACACCCTGGACAGCGTGGACGTGGGCACCGCACCGGTGCGGACTCAGGTTAGGCCGGAGGTCAAGCCCAAGATAGCAGTTGCTCCAGTTTTAGCCGGTCCCAAAGCTCATGCCCAGCCAGCTCCATTCTTCCGGCCAAAATCTGGTCTGCCGCCGCATCTGGTCAATGCTCGCTTCGAACTGGTGCCCTCCTCCCAAATCATAGGCGACTGGCGGGAGTGATCCCGCGGAAAAGGAGAGGAGGAGCAAGAGATTCCACTAACGAAACCAGCAGATTTTTCTTCCAACGAGGCTTCCCACGCACGACTTTCCAACGCTTCCCAATATTTTATTGTAATATATTGCGTTTTTTTTATGCTCCCAATTAAAATATGCCATATTTGTAGGTTAACGACAAGTGCCTTTGTTTATTTTATTTATTTATATAAATTAATCATTTAAATATCGTGACTATCGGCTGCAGAGCAGCAAACGAAAACAGCTGCACACCAATCGCTTCCCGTATATTCCCGATTGGCTAGCGAGTTCACGCCTCACGATATCGATTGACCAGATTCTATGGTCCCAGCAACCCTCCGCTTTCCCGCCTTTTTCTATGGCACGGCAAGATATGGCAACTTATTAATCAGTGGGGCGCCGAAAGTTACATGTCCGTGATCCGACACGCAGCCAAGCCGGAAAGCGCAGCACACCCGCAGCCAACCGCAGGAAGGCGTTCCGTTCGCCAATCGTTTCGTTCGCCAGATTGCCAGCTGGCCAGCTTCGCGCCGTGAAAAGTCCGCACCACCCCCGACCCGCGTTCGCGCCCGTGCCCGCACCGTCTTCATCGCGTTGTACCGTACCGTATTCCTGTGTCCAGTGCCGCCGGCAGTGAAATAGCAGCAGAAGAACCACAGCAGCCACCATGAGCGGCAGCGAGGCCGCCAGCGAGCCGCAGGAGCTGGGCGCTGAGGTGGTCAGCGGTTCCGCGGTGCCGCCCGACGACAGCCAGGAGGTGGCCAAGGCCAAGTACACGAACCTGTGCCGCGAGCTCAACATGGACCGTCAGACGGAGATCGATGGCTTCGAGATGTACCTCAAGGTCTCGCAGCGCTGTTCACTGGAAGTAAGTAATGTTTGTTCCCTGGCTACGGTTTGGATTAACGTAATTTCTGTTGCAGGGGGAGTCCATGCATTGGCTGTGCTGTGCCCTTTACGCCGCCTGCCGGCGCTCCAGCACGCCCACAGTCATAGGCCAGGACGCGGTGGTGCGCGGCAATTGTGTCTCCCTGAACTTCCTGCTGCGCTGCTGCCAAATGAGGTTTGTTTGCATCGCCTGTGCCTGCTACAGCGCCTGCTCTACTCCCTCTCTCTCCCTCCCGCTCTATTTTGTGCAGCATCTACGACTTCAAGACGAAGATCAAGCAGTGGTGCGACATGGCCAACCTGCCGCAGGAGTTCGTCAACGAGATCGAGGTCCTGGACCGCAAATTCAGCATTACGTTTACGCTGTACAAGCGCTTCCGCACCATCTTCGACCTGATATTCGTGTGTCCGCCCAATGAGAAGAAGCACTCGAAGCACACGTGAGTATACACCTGCTCTGTCTTCAACCGAAACCAGGCTGAATGTTCGTTTCTCCCAATAGCAAATGCTCCTTCATCAAGCTGGATGACTTCTGCTGGCGCCTGTTCCTCTGCGCTAAGAACCAGAACCCCAGCAATACCGTGGATCTGGTCAGCTCGTTCAACCTGATGATCTGCTGCATCGATCTGATATATAACAATGTGCTGGCCGAGAAGCGCACCGATCTCATCAACCCCAAGTTCGAGGGCCTGCCGCCCAACTGGACGGAGCTGGACTTCCGCCACAAGCAGTGCTGCATCCTGGTCTACTTCTGCGACATGACCGATGAGGCCAAGGCCATGAAAGCCACCACGTTCCGCAAGATCATGTCAAGCTTCTTTCAGGCTTCGGTGCGTAGTAGTACTGGAAAGTCTCCATGAAACATCTAATCTGATCTCTTGCCTTCCTTAGACCATCTATGGCAACAAGGACACCATGCTGGGGCTGCTGGCTAATGAGAACTTCGAGCGCAACCTTAAATCGCTCAACCATAGCTACGAACAGTATGTGCTGAGCGTGGGCGAGTTCGACGAGCGCATCCTGAGCGCCTACGATGCGAGCGACCACACGAACCTCAATGACCAGGCCCTGCGTCCGCCAGTGACGCCGCTCACCCGCATGCAGGATCTGCCCGCCCAGCCGGCGATGGCCGGCGACAAATTCGAGCCCGTCCGCAATGCCACCAACAATGTAAAGCAGCTGCTTGCCTTTGGGCGTATCACCGAGCCCACGGATTTTGTCAAGTATGTTACTCGGGGTCTCATTCTTGGGAATATATATTTATTTGTAACCGAAGTATAGCGGGGAAAAGCCAGTTGTGGCCAAGGCCTTGATAAATACATAGCTGAGCCTCTAGCAACTACATATTACTTCTGCGACATGTCCGATGAGGCCAAGGCCATGAAAGCCACCACGTTCCGCAAAATCATGTCAAGCTTCTTTCAGGCAATAATTCTTATTATATATATATATATATATTATAATAATTATATACTTTTCTGCTTAAAAGAGATCTCTCCAGCTCATTATCCCATTTCCCTTTTTCTCGCCCCTTCTAGGCAAGCCGGCGAAGAGGTTATCGCCAAGCTTCTGACCATCATCGAGGAGCTAAAGCAAAAGTTTCTCGCCAAATATCCGTCAACGGAGGCGAAGAGCCGCTTCCGGCTGGCCAAGTCCTTTTACTTCTACCTGCTGGACAAGATCCTGCAGGCGGAGATCTGGAACAAGCCCGACATCGATCTCAAGCGTCTGCTCGTGCAGAAAATCTCGCTGGACATCTTCAACATCACGCTGCTGGCCTGCTGCGTGGAGCTGGTGCTGGAGGCCTACAAGACGGACTTTAAGTTCCCCTGGGTGCTCGAGTGCTTCAGTATTAGTTCGTTCGAGTTCCAGAAGATCATCGAGATCGTGGTGCGGAATGGCTCGCACGAGGGCTGCCTAAATCGTTCGCTGATCAAGCATCTCAACTCGATCGAGGAGACGTGCCTGGAGCGCTTGGCCTGGTCACATAACTCGCTGGTCTGGTCCCTGATCGCCTCCGCTCCGCCGCCGCTGGCCACCTCGCTGGTGGTAAATCGTGATCGCACCGCCGGTCCGCTGCAGATCTTCCTGCGCAAAGTCTATCTTCTCGGCTGGCTACGCATCCAAAAGCTCTGCTCGGAGCTGAGTTTGTGCGACAAGGCGCCCGAATGCATCTGGCACATCTTCGAGCGCTCGATCACCCACGACACGGACCTAATGAAGGACCGCCACCTGGATCAAATCATCATGTGTGCAATATATATCTACATTAAAGTGAGTATTTCTTGGATTAATAGAGGAGCTTCGGAGAATAAACATACTATGTCATTTGGCAGGTAAAGAAAATGGAGGAGCCCAAGTTTAGTGACATCATGCGGGCGTATCGCAACCAGCCACAGGCGGTGAACAGCGTCTACCGCGAGGTCTTCATCAGTACCCACGACAACGGCGAGCCAAAGGTGCGCGACATCATCCACTTCTACAACAACGTGTATGTGCCCATCCTGCGGCAGTTCGCCATCGAATACCTGAACGTCGCCCCGGACGTGAGCGGCCGCACCTCGGATCTGCTCCTCTCACCGCATCCCAAGGAGCGAGCTGCTCAGCCCAAGAAAGTCACTCAGAGCCATTCGCTGTTCGTCACTCAGATGCCCAAGAACGACATCCAGCTGCAGCAGTCGCCCAACCACATGGTCTACAGGTTTTACCACAGTCCCGCCAAGGTAAGCTCCGTTGGGCTTTGGGGATCTTGACGATTTATTTTAATTACTCTTCTCATAGGACCTGCAACTGATGAACGAGAAGGTGCGCGGCGGTAAGAGAATGCTCAGTTTCGGCGACGACGGCGTGACGGACACGAAGCGCTTGATTCGCGAGCTGCAGCCTGGAGAGCAGCGCTCGGGAGGAGGAGGAGGAGGCCGAGAGCACGAGACATAGACACGGGACATCCTGGGGGCAGCTTAGACTTAGTATATAACGAAGAAGAAAAGAAGAAAACCATAAAAAAAGCAACTTACAACTAAAACAACGGGAAAAAAGCCTGCGCCACTGCCGCTCGGCACACGCTCGACACACGCTCGACTCTTTTATGATTGTTTTTTTATTTTTTTTGTTCGACATGTTAATTTAACACAAACATCCAAGAAACCTAAACCCCAACCCAGCAACTAAGCGTTGCATCTCCCTTTCTAGTTTGTTGAATGCCAGCCAACCATGTAATTCATATGCTAACTTCAGTTATATATATATATACGTATAGAGAACATCCGATCCGAGATGCTCGCAAGGAGTTTTAGTAAATAAACACCACACACATTTATACACACACACACACACACACACATCCAACGGTCGCCGGAGAGGAACGAGCCAATCTGCGATCCCTAACAAATCAAATTAAACCCACACATAATATATACACGCATATATACAAATACACTTTTTAAAAAATAATAACTCGATGTGTTTGAATTAATTTAAATTAATTTACGATTAATGCTCTTCAGAGTCAGGCAAGTAATATATTTAATGGGTTTTTATTCAGATTTTTAGTAGGCAAGCAACGTCAAAATGGAATGCAAGCATTTTCATGGCAATATTTTGTTTAGTTCTTCTCGGTAAACTTTATCCGAAATTAAAAAAAGGGAATGCAGAAATGACTAATTTAACAGTTTAGAAAAGTCACACATTACTGTTAAAATCCTAACATTCAATTTGTAGTTACAGACTATGCTTGCCCAACATTTTACATTTTAACATTTTCTTACAATTCGTACATATTTTACATTTACACATGTCATACTAAGCTTTGCTCTTCATATGTGTAAATCGACGTCGTCCCACACATGTGCGGCATGGCCTGGTGGGTAAGCCGGTCTGTCAATGTTAGATGTGTCAGACCGGCGAGTCCCAGGTTCAAGACCGCTTCGGGTTGATGGGCTTTTTCAGAATTTCTTATAGGCAGGTTTAGGCTTAACATAACATTATCTATCTGTAACATAGGGTCCCAAAGATAACATTTGATCGATTGATTCAGCAGCTGTAAAGCTACACATTACATTTACATTACCTTTACCTTACCTTTACATTACATTTACTTTATATTTACATTACATTAATATAACATTAATGTAACAGCAAAACGGCATGCGCGTGGCAGCAGCAGCAGTAGCTTAAAAGTGATGCTCCATCTTCAGGATCGGCGCCGGCGGCCACCACTGACATACCCACCCGCGCCTGTAACAATTATTCAATTTTCTTACAGTTTTAATTTATTCATACAAAAAATATACAATATTATTATTATTATTACTTGTCATTTGATACATTATTGTTTTTTTAATAATAAAGTTATTTCAGCACGCGAATCAGTACGAAGTAGTGCATCCCCAACTCAAAGGATGTGGGTAGCGGTGGAATGCCCCTGCAGGACGCCACTGCCTATCAGTCCTCCTCTGCTCATTACTTTTCCCCGCCACCTTTGTACTTCTTGGGCGATATCTTATAATGACTGCCACAGTGTCAGTTGTGGTCGGAGAAATAGGGCTGGAAGTACAAGATTTCTATTAAATTAGTATCAAATATTATATTTTCAAAATCTACAAATTATTATACACTTTAAAATTATCTTTACCCCTCCGTCGGTTATATGTGGGCGCTTTACATTGTTTTACGTTTATGGTTGGCTTCTCGGCTAGACAATTATTTCTAATTTCAACAAATTTTGTTTTGTTTTTCTACAACAATTTCTAGCAGTAGTGAGTGCAAATACATTTAAGATTGAGTCCAAAGTATTGCTCAGCATAATTATCCTCTTTGGGAATAATATTCCCCTTACTAAATCTAAAATTCACAATTTGTTTTATTTAAAGTAAAGAAAAGTAAAGTAAAGTTTCCAAGTTTCCAACCCACAGCACATTTGGGTCAAAGTAATAATGAAATGTATTATTTAATCTTTAAAATTCACAATTTGTTTTATTTAAAGTAAAGAAAAGTAAAGTAAAGTTTCCAAGTTTCCAACCCACAGCACAT
>VNJN01006910.1:0-68223 GCA_008042485.1 Drosophila mayri | reverse complement strand
TCCTCCTCCCATTTTGCTGCATTTATTCATATGCTTGGCAAACTTCATTGTCGTAGGTTTATTCCCGTATCGTTCATTTCATATTTCGTTTGATAAATCGACGGCATCAAACATGGATGGGTTGGCATTTTGCCATTGTATCCCCTGAATAGTTAAGGACCTTCGTTGCAGGCATCAAACTGAAACGATTTCGTGTAAGGGATTTGCATACTCGGCTGGAGGATTTTTCTATTCTCAGAACTAGACATCATCAATTTAACATTCCAAAGGCAAAACAAACAGAATAACACAGAATTCGGATCTTAATTTGTGGAAATTAACTTGACAAATAATAGCTGCAGGCTACAGACATGCCCCTTAATCGTTACACTGCTCAATAATTAATTGAAATTAACATTTCACAGCGAAGTCAGCAAGAAAAGACATTTCACGTTCCTCATCTAAGTGATTGTAATGTCTTTGCTACAAGTTTGGTGGCAATAAATAAGCTCTACTTATTTTTTAAATTATTTACAAATTATTACAAATATTTTAAGGCAACTGTAGGCTGACTTTCAGTAGACTTTCATTGAATTATGGCCAAGCATTTGCATATTTTGCCAACGAAATCAATTGTCAAGCAATTAACCCAATGCAGGGGTATAATAATGGCAAACAAGACTCTGAACTAAGGACTCAGGTTGCTCTATTTGAGTGTCTGCCAGGCTGGCTCCCTATTTGCATTGTTTGGTTCTCCCCAGGATCCCGGACCGGATAAATGAACGCTTGGGCAAACCAAATGCGGGTGGGTGGGCTCAGTAGGGGTGGGCCAAGGCCAAGAAGGGAAAGGCAGAGGTTAGGGCATGGGAGGAGCTTGCACTCTGCATTTGCTAATGCATTCGATAATTACAGGCTGTTGAATCAATGCCGGCGCACAGCAGCCCCTGCGGGAGCTAGGAGCTGTCTCTCTCTCGGATCTAATTCCCTTCCATGTCGGCTCAATTAGAACCTTATTGTTGTGTCGCCCATATGTTAAAAAAAATTGAGAAAAATCGGTTATGCATATGCATTTCATTGATTTTAAGACAAATTTTCGAATATTTTTTGAGGTTTCTACTTATTAAAAATTTGTGTTCTTCCAAATTAACACTTTTAACTTAAAAAAAAAATTCAAAATAATTGTAATTTAGAGAATATATCTTGATTTAAACATTAAAAACAAATAAATATTATTTATTCCTATTGATTTTAAGACAAATTTTCGAATATTTTTTAAGGTTTCTACTTATTAAAAATTTGATTTAAACATTAAAAACAAATAAATATAATTTATTCCTATATTACTTTATAAGTTTTTTTGTTTTTTGATAAGTTAAACTTTGCCAAAAGACAACAAAAGCTCCTAAAAACTTAAAATAATTACCAGTTACAGAATATATTATCATTATTAAAGAGAATATATTTGAAATTTTACATAAATGTAAAGAAATTTATTTAATTCTTAAGAAAATGTACTAATCAATAAGAAATATATAATATTAGAGGGAGAATCTACATCTTTTCTCGAAAATATTTCTTGAAAACCCTCTAAAAATGTATAATTGAAACCCCATTTCCCAAAAACAACTAATGTCCCAGTGTAAAATACCCAAAATGGGGGTCTAATTGCAATGACAAATGTCTATATTCCCCTGATCCTATCACACGGAGTCCCGAGCATTCAATGCCAAGTGCTTCTTTACATAAACCTACAAACCTACCTATGAATTCCGTTCACTTTGATTATTATTCCGGCTTTTGTTTGACAAAATTATAAACCAAATTGAGATATGTAATGATGAGGATGGGAATGAGGCAGCTGAAAAACCTTTGCATCCCGCGCCTCTTGCTGCACCATGCGTCAGTCAGATGGGTCTCCTCTACGTCCGCCAGAGCCCATAGGTCACGTGGTGCTAGACAACCATCATCATCACCAACTCCAGATCCTGCTCCGTCCAACCGCGGCCTGGACATTGAACTGGATGTGGTGGTGTCCAAGGATGAGAATCGCCAGATATCCCTTCCATCGATGGTCAACTTCTACAGTCCCCTGACCCGACTGGCCACCAAGCTTTCGCTGTTGCAAATGAAGCTGCTGTGGGACTGGAACTTCTCGGAAAGCGAATTTCTGGAGAACTCATGCCAGGCAGCCGTTGTCTTCACCGATTTTGTGCGGCGCCGACGCAACCGGAATGTGGAGCGCTGCAGCACACCCATGGGCTTCAAGCAGATCAAGCACGACCTGCTGGACGATCCGACAGACTGGCGGCTCGATCTGATGCGCTTTGAGAGGAACCACATCAAGCGGGCCATACCGATGAAGGTGCAGCTACTGCGTCACTACAATCACCGTTTCGCCTTTTTAGATGTGATCTATGTGGCGTTACGTCGCTCCAATGACTTCCGTTCCTCAACGGATCAGCGTGCAATGGCCGAACTGGTGAATCGATATGTGGATCCCACGCAATTGCAGGTACCGCATCCCCTGATCTTTGCCGAAATCTTTATGCGCTATCGACGCGACTACTCGGTGGCGGCCACCAAGATGGGCAACGTGCAGGATAATAACCGATGCATGGGCCAGTGGCTCATCTCCACATACAAAGTGGTTCGTTTTGACATACTCAACAATCATCCAATGTTTGACATACCCGTGTTTGACGAATGGATGCCGCCGGTAATGCAGAGGATGGGGCGTAGTAACACTTGAGAATAAAGTATAATGACGATAAATGATTACTCTTTCAAGTAGGAGTTAGCTAGCTGGATCCTAAAGGGAGCTTAAACGCACTTTGGTGCCCACCAAAAGAAATGTATTTTAATCTTTTTTGACAACTAATTTTGGTTTCATATTTATCACTAAAAAGAAAAAAAAATTTGCCCTAATGTTGATTTTTTCTTTATTATATTCCTAAATGAAATATGATTTTAAGATTTCTGATAAGCAAAGTTTGACCAAAGACATTTCATTATATAAAATTCGTAATATTTTTGCACACGATTTTTTTCCAAGCCATAAATGTGTCATAAATTTGTAATTAAGTTTAGTTCCTGCTGTCCCTGTGCCAAGATTCATGGTTGAACTAATGCCAAAGTGGCCATTTCTCAACTCTAGAAATCTTTCCCAGCCAGGTTACAGGTGCAACTCATTCACCTGGCCGCTTATCGGAAAACGTTTCTACGTCGGCCAGCGCCTGTCAATAAGTTGAATTTAGTATGCGCGTGAGTCCAGGAGGAAAAGCTGGGAAAAAGGGCCAGCTGACTGGCTCCTTCTTTGTGGCAATTTAAAGCGTGCAATTTTATGCTTTTAATTTTCCGCTCAATAAAATCCTGTGGCTTTGGCTCGCACAAATTACACTGTTGGGAGCCATTGCCATCTGGTGCTTCAGCTGCTGCTCCTTTCAGCTTTCCTTTTCTGTCATTACGATGCAATAATGAATTTCTGCAACATTTGCTGTGAGGCTATTGTCCCTTAATCAAATCCTAGGGAAAACCCTTGATGGTTGTGTGAAATAAATCTCCGTTTACTAAGAAATTAATTTTCTTGAATAGTAAAAACTATTATAAGTTGTCTATAACATATGCACATTGAAGCCCCATCAACTTTTAAATTTCTTTAACATTTTTTCCCCCCTTCTTTTTCAATAACTCAAAACAATTTCGGTGAAGGGAAAATACTTGAAATTATTTTCGAAATTGCACTGTCACGTAAGCGGCAAAGACAAAAGGATAACCGAAACTCCCATAGTTAAAAAAGTTTTACGACACAAACAAAGCAGAGTCCTAGGACGCACCCAGGACACCCTATAAACTTGGTTACAAGAGGTGTAAAGTACACCAAACGCTTGACCAAGTCGTGATACTATCAAAGATAATGTATGGTGCTTGCCACACACTTCAGCTCCAGGACACTGACCGTCGTCGTCGTCGTAGTCGTCGTAATGGGCAACAAAACAAATGACGTTGCCATTGACAGGACAGTTAAAAAGGCGCCGGGAAGTAGGGACTTACTCTGCAAAGAGGAGATGACAATGACTTTTTAAATTGTTTCATGAAAGTGTCAGTTTTGGTCAGAAAGTTTACTAGCATAGCGCAGATGCAGAAAATAAATGGGATTCACACCACTCAGAGAAGGATGAGGAGGCAATAGCGATCTCTCCACTTGGTTAACATCATCATTATCGTGAGCATGACGATTACACGACATCGCTACGTGATAATGAGCATGAGCAGGCGAAATCAGACTTTATGACTTCATTTGCCACCCACCTGCCCACCCACATCCACACGCTTCCGTTTCGCATTTCGAATTGCAGGTGTGGGTGGCCACCGCACCGCAGACTCCCAACGTTGCAACATCTGCAACACAACCAGTGTGGCCAACTTGGCTTTTTTCTGGGGCAAGCTGAATAGGGTCATATTAAAATTAAAAAATCCTAAAATTGTTATTGAAGGCAAAAACACTTTAAATTGAATTTTATTTGGCTTTCAACTTATTTTTAAACAGCAAAAATATAAATAATATCGAAGAGATTGATGTTTTTGCATTATTTAATATTTAACACAAAAATATATCTTTTGAAAGAGTTAAAAAAGTTAGTTTTTATTTGCTGTTTTTATATTTATAATTAAATTTTTGGTAAATTAATTTAGCCATCTTTTTTGCCACTTTATAAATCCCGCAGCACTGGCCAGATGTTTCAGTTAACTGGTCCATGGGCCAAAGTGCATTTGATGCTGCCATTAGAAAGTGGGGGCGTGGGGCGTTTGGCAAACATCGACATGCCGACACCGTTGCAGACACAATTAAATAGACATTCGCCGGCTTTGATAGCACCATTTGGAAGGGCGGAGGATCAGGTAGCTGGCTCAGGTCTTTCGAGTGGGCCATATACATACATATGTGTGTAGGAGTTTCCCTGGGTGGTTGAGTGAGTGTTTTTAGGGGAAAACCCATTTCCAAAAGCTACAAAACTTTAAGCACGACATTTGAGTGCAGTCAACTCGCTAAATCAAATTGTTGCTTATCCTCGGAAATCTCTAGCAATTTTTCATGGTTTTTTTGGCGGAAATTTCATTTGGGAAACTAATTCCAAGAGCTAAGAGAGCCCCAGAACATGCAACTCAACTCAAATTCAAATTGATAAAGTACATTGAAATGAAAGAAGTAAACAATTTGGCATGCAAATTGGGAAAACATGCACTGCATGGCTCACTTAGTTTCCGAGGGTTGACACAGGGGGAAATTTATGGCAATGATTATAGAAAATTTCTATTATTTTCTATGAGAAATGATATAACTTTAAATAAAAAATATTGCTCATTCCAGATTTTATTAATTAATATTTTGTATTATTTCTAGTAAGCTTCAAGGTGTTTTAAAAGAAAAGAGCAAAGTTAGAGTCTTAATAAAAATTGGTTTTAAAATATTTTACTATATTTTCCAGTTTATTTTCTTTATTCTTTAAGGAGCTTATTTTAGAATTGCGTTTCAAAAGCTTGAAATTGTCCTTGTAAATTATAATAATTGTAATTTTATTTATTGCATAATTCCCACTTGAAAATCGTTCCATAAAATAAATAAGAAGGATTCCTTCACCTAAAATAAAAGTTATCATCATCGTCATTGGATGAAAAACTTTATAATAAACCTCCCCTGCTTGGCAATTGCTTTTAATACTTATAAAGAGGGAGCAAGGGTACTTGCATTTCCCAAGGACCCTCAGAGGGGATTCACCCATTTTCACCCCACCCACCCGGCACCAGCAACGCTTTTCCTCCTTTTCACATTAATGCGTATGCATAAAACTTTGCCAGCACATGGGGGATAAGTATGGAAAATATTTAAAAGAAAAGTTTCGACTTGGAAAACACTCGAACAGCTGACGATGATGATGACGACAGAAACTGGCGCCAGACTCCAAACAGCAAATAATTTCAAAATCCTTGCTAAAAACAAGGCAAACACATTTCTGTTACTTGTTATTTTTTTAGTTGATATTTTTTTTAAGACTGCCAGCTTCGGGGTTGAAATATTTTTAATGAGCACTTCAATGGCTGCCTGCCTAGCGCGGTGGCAAGAAAATTATTTTCACTTACCCCAGTTGCTGATGAAAAATTACTTTCGTTTTAATTAGGAACTGCATCAAAGAGCAAAGTAGAGAAGAGCGATGTGTGTGTGGGACGAAAAATTAAATTAAAAACACTTTTGTGCATTTAAGCAAATAAAGAGAGCGGCGCCACACACACACATACGCACACACGTGCGGTGTGGCTGCTGCTGGAAAAGCCTCTCCCCCCCCCCAGGTGGGCGACGCTGTGTGGGATTTACCCCGTGCGTTGTTTTTCCTTGTACGTGCCGTAGCGGAGTTTTATTTTTTAATTAAGCTGTTTACATTTAGTCGTAATGTCCTTGCCAGCGTCCCTTTATGGCAAGCGCGGTTTTTGTCGCCTGTCGCCTTTACCTTACTTACACCCACCCGCCCACACTTTCCACGCTTTCCCAACCATTTTTCTCGCCTGCTGCAGTGGTCGCCGCACCTTTGTGGGTCAAGTGAGCAGCCAAGTTCTTGCAGCTGTCGGCTGCACAATTAAAAATGTGCAAACTTGCATTATTAAAATAAAGAATTTCATTTCGTCTGACACTTTCCTAAGCGTTTTTTCCACCGAAACTGAGGAAGACAGAAGGGAAAATGTGCGAAAAACCCAAGGGTTATGGTAAAGTGCTGCTTAAACCAAAATAAATGTGGCTGAATTTTTGAAACTTCCGGGAAAATATCCCAGGACTTGGATGAAGCCTGAAAATTTTTATTGCCTAGTTTTAGGCGACCATTTAAATGTTTTAAAGTTATAAGTTCCGTTTATAAAGCTTGTTAACAGAAAAAATATAATTTTTTCAGAGGCCAAATGAATTATGTAACACTTTCCAGCTGCCAGGCAATTTTCACACAATTTGATTAATGCCTGGCGGGCAAAAATTCGACCTAATTTGTTGCTAAATGCTTGTGCATCCTTCGGCAAATAGGAAACAACAACAACGAATATTAATTAAATTGAGCGAAGCAAAGTCAATTAATTGCAACGTTTTTGGTTAATTAAAGTCATTGAAAATATTTACACGATTGTGTGTGTGTGTGTGTAAGAACATCGTCCTATCGGTCTGACACACACAATTCAATTAATTGAAATGTTTTACCTCTGCAGGCACTTCGTGTGTTTCCTCTCCATTTTTTATTTTTTACCTTTTTCCCCCATTAATTGGCCTCAGGTGCGACAGTTGGTAATTGAAACAAAAAAGCAAGCAGAGGGAAAAAATACTCACATTCGTTGACTGTACAAAAACATGGCCCAATTATGCAATAGCAAATATCGATAATTTCATATAACCAAGGCAATTTAGCAACTACCATCACTGGCACACACCAGATTGGCCAATTATGCAGAATTTTCTGGCTGCAATAGGAAGTCGTCTCCATTACCTGGCCATAATCAAAGGGGTGAGTCGCCATACAATCACAATCGCTTTGAAATGCGATTTCTCGCCTGGATTGACCATAAAAAGGAGGTGAAGCAGGTGCTATTCCCCTATTAGCTTCACTTAAACGGATGCAGGAGGGTTCCTTAGTTTGCAGGGCCAAAATGTCGCTCTGCTACTGATAGCTTTGATGGTCAGACATCCCGGAGATGCCATTCAGAGCAATCTTTTGGGTCGCTCTTCATCACAAATGGACAAAGGCCGCAACGAATTCCTCTGTTGCAAAAAAAAAAAAAAAAAGAAGCCCCGCGAAAACGTGCAAACAAAGCGGCCGCTTCTGTTGGCCACATTAGCAGCTCTTTCTGGTCATTACCATCACTGGCTGCCTGCTGCTGCTGCTCCCTGCGTAGCTTTCCACGGAGATGGACGCGTGCCTGGCCGTCGAGTTTGTTGGTCAACAGCAATCAAAGTGCATTTCGCATTGTTTGTTGGCGGAAAAGCAAAAGCAAAGAGCAAAAGGGGCAAAGCGGAAGAGGCCATTGCACCAGCACGTTCCACATGGGGCAGAGTTGCATGTGAAAGCATGGTGGAACTTTGGAAGGTGGTAGCACTGCCAAAAACTATTCCCTTTTGGTAGAGCCAGTCTGTCCCTCTGAAGTCTGAATGCATTTCAAGAGAAAATTATTAGAAACCTTTAGAAAAACATATTTTCCAACAAATGGCAATTAAAATGCATCATAAAAATAATATAAAATATCACATTTAATATGAAATATAAAGTAAATAAAAAAGATTCCCTTAAACTATCCTTTTGCCGTTTCAGATAATGAACTTCAACGGCTTTGATCGCGGACTGGAAGCTGAAAAAGTGATCACCATCGTGGATCAAGATGATAAAACCCTAGTATGCGTCAAGTTCAGGGGTCAGCTTAAGCCTGAGCTTGTCCCCGTCGATGTGGCTAGGCTTAAGATTACCCCAATGCTCATCGAATTCTACGAGGCGCACCTCAAATATGATCTATCCGATCAGGAGGAGGGAAATAAAAAGTTCAAGAAGATAAAGCCAAAGGGTAAAAAGCAAGAGACAAAAAACAAGGGATATTAGGTCAATCAATCGAAAGGGAGATTTAAATATGGTAACAAGGAAACAAACAAAATAACAAAACACTGTTACTGGGAAACTGGAAGAAGAAAACTAAACAAAAATAATTTTTAAAATATTTTTTTTGTCATTTTAAAATTTTAATTCTAATTATAAAACAATTTCAATTTTATTTACAATCTTATTTAAATCTAAAAGAAATATAAAAGCTGATTTTAATGATTTAAATTCAATATCTAGTCACTCTTAAAGGTGTCTCCAGTAACCCTAACTCACTAGAAGGAAATAGATTTAGCTAAAAATAATTAAATTCAATTTTTAACGCCACTCGAGCAGAAACGATGTGTTACGTTCGTTAAGGGGCTTTTTTTTCGCGCTTTTGGCTACGCAAATCGATCATGAAAATTTACGAGAGTGCCGACCATAAAAGCCAAGCAGGGAAAACTAATTAAGCAGATATCAAATTCGGATTAATGGCTCTCAAAGTGCCATAAAATCCTGAGGAGCAACAATTAGGATTGGATCTCTGCGGATATGTGAGAGTTGCCAATTGCCAAGAAGGAATGTCGGCGGAAAATATGTTGTGTCAACCATAAAAGCCAAACTTGACTGCTTTTGGCCATGAAAACCGATGCAAAGTCGTTAAAACCTACAGAAAAGTTTTCTTGCCCCTCTACTCTCGCCTGTTGATGTCGAGATCCCGAAACGGAGATGATGGAAAAGTTTCACCCTGAGCTGAGAGTTTGTTTTATGGCCGCACTTGGGGAATTACTTTCCATTTAAAAAAAAAGGAAAATAATTTTAATCTGGCATTGCATCGGCCACGCCCTCGTGTACCAGCCTCTGGCAAAGTTTTTAATTTAATGCATCATCGTAAAAATTGTATACTTTTGGTGGTGGTGGAAATAGTTTATCCGCCCGTCCGTCCCAGCTTGTGTTTGACTTTGATTCCGGCGGATTTGCCGTAGCTGTCAGACCAAACTTGACCTAATAAGCAACTTGGGCGCAAAAGTTATCTGCAGCCGCAACTTTGAACTTTGGCTTTGTGTATATGATGCACTGAGAAATATAGAAGTTTTAAAGGAAAACTTTAAACATCGAATTTTATGAAGTTTCTAAAATATTGTACAGAGTTTTGAATATCCACATCTAAAAATATAGATTTAATAGAAGCCTAAACACAACTATTTATATACAAACAATATTATTAACATTAACATTTTTCTTAAATGCCATTTTTCCCATATTTTATTTGTAATTTCAAGCCTAAAAATTATATTTATCTGTGCAAAAAGTACGCCTGAAAAAGTGAATTCGACTAGCTAATCCGTTTTTGCGGGCCTTTTTCAATTAAAATAAATTAAATGCGTCGCCAGGGCTCGCGCGTCCTCGGCCGCAAATGTCAAAACTGTTTTCGGGGAATCCCCTTGCGCGTTGCCAATCCTCCGCCACGTTCGTGTCTCTCCCTCAATTAGGCGCTCTGTCAAAATTTGGCGCACGGCTTTGACAGGTCCGCGGGACAGATGATGAACTACAAATTGGACGCCGGCTGAGGCTGAGGGAATCCCATGGGTTGGGTGTGGGTTACACAATGGCTCCCATTCATCGCTCTGCCTGGGAAAAGTTTTCCATGATTCTCCAGGTTCTCCGACCAAGTCTTGTTGGGCGCGCCTTAAGCAAGCTTAAAAGTTGCCGGCAACGAAGTTTTGGGCCAAAACGGAGAGCAGGGCAGACAATAAGCAGTAAAACAACGGATTTGAAGGATTTTAAAACAATAATGCTAAGCGGCAAAAGTAAATAAAACGAAAGTGAAATAAAATATTCTTTGGCCAAAGTCTTGCTCTAAAACGCTTTTGCTTACTTTCCTTTTTTGGTTTATTTTTTATCGTCAGTTACTTCCTTTATATATACATATTTTTTTGTATTCAAAAAGAAGAGTCTTGTTCGCAAAAGCTTAAAGAAGAAACTCTTTGAAAAGATTTAGGGAGTATTCTTAGGCTTGTTAACAAGGTGGTTTATTTTTTATTCTATTTATCGCTTAAAAGTTGAGCAAGTGGGTTTTAAGAGCAAAGTTATGCAGAATATTTATTACTTTCCAAAGGAAATGCAAATAAATGCAAGGATTTTATGACATTACTCTTTGTTCCCTCTAAAAAAAATTATAATTTTATTCTCTTAATTCGTTTAATATTTCACTTTTATGCAGAATACCTAAAAAACTTCTCTATCTACGTTTTAAATTTAACCTCTTTTCTCCTCCTTCCATCCGCCTGCAATAATTTGCAGCCGGAAAACTCTGCTGCTTGCCCGAAATCTCTCACTCGCTCTTGACTTGGCGTCATCTTAGTCATTAAAACAGGTTCAGACTAAGTAATTTGCCAGCCACTTCAGGCGAAAAAAAGGGAAACAAGGAAAAGGGGGAAGGGATTGGAATGGAGTGGTGCCTGCTGGAGATGGGTTGATGGTGATACTTCCACGTTGCTGCCTTAGTTAGTTGCCCTCTAATAAACTGGCAGCGGAAATTTTTAACAAGTTGTTGCCAGTGCACAAAACTGGGCTGTAATTAACGCAGGACAGATGCCGCGAAGAGCTGGATGAAGCTCTTCTGGGTGAGGCAGAGGTAGGACGGGACCTCGTCTCTGGGCTAGACGAGATTTTGCATATCAGATTGCTGCTGCTGCTGCTGGGCCCTGCCCTGTGATTTAATAATCAGCGCACTGGCAGTCAAAACTATCCAGCAAAGTACTGCGATTTTTGGGGAGATAGAAGTTGTAGAATTAAGAACTTTAGATGCCCTTCTCTTTGGGAAAATTATACAATAAAAATATTATTTTAAGAAGCCTAGGAAATTAGTTTATTATCTAGGAAAAGGCTAAGAAATAATGTTTAAAGAGAATTGGACAAACAACTCAAGAGTTCTCAGGGGAATGCAATAAGTTCCTTAGTTTAATGTGTGAAAATCTTACTAAAACTAGTATAACAAGTAAGATTTATTTCTTTAATTTTCAGACTCTTAATTATGCCACAAAAAGAAAGAAAAATTAGAATTTTCAAGAAGCGTCTGACGGCTGTGAGAGTGTTTCACCAGAATGAATGGCTTAGCCCAGCTTGATTTCTCTTTCCCACAAATTTTCTGTATAACTCTCATGTCCTTTTGCTCGATTTTCTCATTTTTCCTAAATTACACCCAAGAAAAATATTATTAAAAATTAAAAAACAAATTTTTTTTTGCAATAAAATTGGAGTTTCGAATTTGAACCAAGGTCTTGTTATGAATTGTAAAATTTTTAAAATTATTTCGTAAGTTTTTTTCAGTGTAAAAGCACCCAGGGAATACAAACTGCAATTGGAGGCGCGTGCAAAAATGAAAAGTGCCAATGTGGCGGATGGGTGATGCAGTGCAGGCTGCTGGCTGGCGGACTGCATGGAATGGCAATGGGAATGTGGAGTTCAAGTCCTTGGCAATTTGCATAAATTTAGATCAGTGACACATGGCGGCCACTAATGGAGAGAGAGAGGGAAAAAGAGAAAGAGGGAGAACGAGTGGGAGTGGGTGTAGATACATCTGGAGACCCAAACCCAGACCCCGGACCCAACTGGACCCGTGACTCAAACAGTTTTGCAAACATTTCCAATTGGCGTTTAATTAGCGGCTAATCCGTTTGCCACTGCCACAGCGATTCCTTTCCATTCCTACCCTGTCCGGCCCCTGACCGGTTCCTCATCTATTTTGCGGCCGAAAATTTTGCATCTCCGCAGGTGCCGATGATGACGATGACGACGGCAGGAGTCCAATTAAAATGTCGTGTTACTCTGCGGTGGCGCCACACTGCCCACTGGTTAACTAGTGACCTCTGCTGGACTTCACTTGGGTGGTCAGCAGATCCAAGTTTGCTTTGGAATGCCACTGGCAATGGAGATTGGCCCTGCCTATCCGCTGATTAACTATTGGAGCAAGCGTTTTAGCCACGTTTTCGGGTCTTGTGAGACCGTGAAACGTTTTTTAGCATCAGCCAAGATTAAAAATAGAAAAGTGAAATTTTGGAAGGAAGTTTGGGGTAGTTGGAGATATAAAACCTTTTATTGATCAGTAGAATCTTTAAATATATGTATGAAATAATAAGGGAATCATCGGAAAGACAGTTGAGGAACTCATTTAGGGATAACTAGAGATATAAAAATATCATCTTTTGACTTTTAATATGAATTCAAATGAAATCAAAGCATAAATATATTACACTTTTATTAATTACAATTTTTAAACCTTTAACTCCTTTATTCCATTTAAAATCTCCAACATCTTTATCCTAGAGTTTTTAATCACTAAAATTTCAGTTTATTTATTGTTTTTCCTCAAACACAATACACTTTTTTGACAAAAAATATTTGAAATACATATAATTTCAGCCCCTACAATGGCCTTGGAGTTCGTTTGCGGAATGAATCGAATGTCCTTTATGCGGCGCTTTGATGATTTGCAAACCGAATGGCAGCTGCAGCAGATACGCGAGGCAACCAGTAATTTCGAGAATCCCTATGCCTTGATGGCACCACCTTTCGAAAACGTATTCCACAATAATAAATCCCTAAAAATATCTTAAATAACCAGAAACCCCTTTCAGCCCGCTGAGAACTTGCCCAAAATTCTGGCTAACTGTGGCATCGAGATGAACTTCGATCATGGCACCACAACCTTAGGTTTCAAGTATCAAGGCGGTGTGATTCTGTGTGCCGATTCTAGGGCCACATCTGGCCAATATATAGGATCGCAGACAATGAAAAAAGTCGTAGAACTAAACGATTATATGCTGGGCACTTTGGCCGGTGGGGCGGCCGACTGCGTCTATTGGGATCGAGTCCTGGCCAAGGAGTGCCGTCTGCATCAGCTACGCTACCGGAAACGCATGACCGTGGATACGGCAGCCAGGATTATTTGCAACATATCCACAGAGTACAAGGGCATGGGCCTGGTCATGGGCATGATGTTGGCCGGCTTCGATGATGAAGGCGCCAAATTGATTTACGTTGACTCGGAGGGCATGCGGACGCATGGTCATGTCTTCTCCGTGGGCAGTGGTTCGCCCTATGCCCTCGGCGTCTTGGATACGGGCTATCGGTATGACTTGAGTGACCAGGAAGCCTATGACTTGGCCCGAAGAGCCATCTATCATGCCACCAGCAAGGATGCCTATTCGGGGGGTATAGTACGGCTTTATCACATCAATGCCTTGGGTTGGAAAAATATCTCGAATACGGATTGTTCGGAGCTTCATGATGTCTACTATTGTGGAGGCGAAAAAGGGCCAAGAAGGGATGCGCAGGGAGGGCCAAAACCTGGTCAGGAGAAGCCATGCTTTAGTGGTTGGACAAAGAGGAAGCTACCCGAGGATGTGCAGACCAAGCTGGCAAGTGTGTGATAATTATGGGAAAATCAATGAATTTACTAAATTAAGTGTGCCGAATATTTTTGTGATAATTGCAAGTCAAATTTATGATCCAGTAAGTGTATAATTAAACTCAGATATGAATTAAATATAACTTTATTATGTACCCCAACAATTTAATTTTTAATCCTTTATCATTTTCATATATCTTTTCAAAAAAATACATTTTTTTCCCCACGCAAAATAAAAATAAACGCAGACTGAGACTGAGCTCCTGTTTTACCCATTTCAACGCTACTTATCCCCTAAAATTCTATTCCTCTTTCCTCTGCGAGAGATATATATACGAGCAACTTTCGCTCACCAAACCAACTTTTTCTATAAATCAAAATAATAACTTCTAAGCTCCGGATGACTTCCTCCCCTAAGTGGGCGTGGTTGTGTTCTCCCTCATGAAATGTTGCATTTTGTGTCTTTCGGGTTGTCATCAACAAATGTTGCAGATGCCACTGGCTGCTGGCTGCTGGAGGAGACTCTTCCGTTTCCATCCGGACTCCGGAGTAGAGCAACCACAGACATTAGCAGGAGGCGCAGGTCATCCAGCAGACCCGTTTTCCAGCTGCTACGGCGCTCTGAGCATGCGATAAATTTAATAAATTACAAACCAAATCCGCAAATTTGTTGAATTCCGAAAATAAAAGGCGGAAGGCGCCAAATGACTACACAGGCAATAATAACAGAGTAAGTTTTTGCTTAGAAAAATATGTAAAAGTAAGTAGAAAATATAATTTAAATTATATTCTTATTCAAAGGTAGAAATTTTTGGGGAATGAAACCAAAATTGCAATTTAATTTTTACTAAACATGGTTATAATGTACCCAAATTTTTCTCTGTGCACCACAAGCAGCAGAGAGAGTTCCGGGCAACATTTGCACGGCGTTTTGGGGGCACATGTGAGTTGCAGCACGTGTGTGAAGAAGCGTCAGCCGCTCAGCGGGAATGGGGAACTGGGCGAGGACATCAGGACAGAAGGCGTTTTGTGGCAAAAAGTTTTACTGTAAATTGCTTTTAATCTAATGAACGTCGCCAGCAGGAGCAGTCAGGAGAATGAGCAGCGGAGGAGGCAAGTGGGGCGGTAACTTGGGTAACCCCCAAGTCCCCGAGTCATTTTTCCTCTGTGGTGTCATTAGAAAATTACTTAAAGCCAAAGTCGTGTGGTCGCCCCCTTGAAATAAGGAGAATTCTGGAGGAGAATTGCGGAAAAAAGGCGGAAAACATAGTGCTGCTGCTGCCGCTGCTGTTGGTAGCATGGATTAATGGGTCAAAACTATTTTCACGGCGTTAATGATTGCAAATTCGATCAAGTTACAGGTCTTAAATGAAGAAGTTTCTGCGAAGGTGGGTTGGTTTTTATGCATAGAACAGCAGGAGAGTTGTTTTTACAGCTCCTTAAAATCATAAAAATAAAAATTTGACTTGCTAACTTTGCAACTTTGTGTTTTAGCAACTTGAAAATAAGGCCAAAATTATACAAATCAATTTCCTGATTTTTTATGAATGCAAAAAAGTAACACATTTCACTTCGTTAGCGTTCGAATCAGTGCAGGAAATGAATGTCATTATTTTCTTGATTTTTAAATATTAAAATTAGCATAAACCACGCCAAAAACAACATCATAAAACGGAATAATTGCGGCAATATTTTTCCAACAAATTAGCTGGCTTCCCCTCCTTTTCCATTTTTAAAATTTTTTCCCCAACATAAAAGCTTGTTTCCAAAACATAAAAACGAAACAATAATTTAAATTAATTTGCGAAAACTACAAGCAGCAACAACCGGCAGCACCTTGCCGCAGCCTTGTTGCTGTTGCTTCCATTCCACTTTTGTCAACGAGCTCAAAATCAATGAAATTTCACACTTTGTCGTTAAAAGCGCGCCGCTTGGAAGAGACAAAAAAAAAATAGGAGGGGAAAGATAGAAGCACGGGGACCTCTGAGGTGCTGGGCGGAGGATACGAGCGGCGTTAACTGTCAGGCATAAGGATGCAAATATGCAAATGGATTTCGCCATGGATGGGAGGTGGCACCCAGCCCGAACCCAAACGGAGCTGGCGGAGAGAGAGATCGTAAGAGTCTGCCAGAGTGTTTGACAAGCAAGCGTGACTGTCCGGGGAGTGGGGTGAAGTCGAGGGGGCGTGGCAACTGCGGACTGTAACAACACTTTGGGAAAATATAGTAAGGATGAAGGAGTAATTTATTTTTAATTAGAAAACAAATATTTTAAAATAATACAATTGCTTGAGCCAAACTCTGGCTACTTTCTTTCGTTCTCTCCTCAATGCTTTGCCTGCAATGTACAACAAAATAAGCTTAGAGAGCTTAATAAATTAACTTCGATTTGGTTAACAAAAAAATCAAAATATACGAACTTTGCCTGTGACAGCTTGAAGGATTTGTATTAAAGTGATCTTTAATCCTAACCTAAACTTTGAATAAATATCATAGATCATAGATTTATTAAAAATCTTGATCTATGTATATTGAAGCCCAAATTAGTAATATTTTTCCAGGTGTATTGAGCTGTTAGTGTTGCCGCTGCTGCCTGCTGCTGATGATGATGTTGCTGCTGTCAGCGGCCGGAGGAGGACAGCGGCAACACTTGGCCCAGGCATTGCTTAGGGAGGCCTTAGGAGGAGGAGAGGGCGGGATACATGCTCGTGAGACAGCGGATGTGGCAGCGATGCCTCGTTTGGCAGTTTCATTAACTGTTAGAGCGAGAGCAACAGCAAGAGAGAGAGAGAGAGTGAGGGGTAATACAAAACCAACTGCAACTGCAACAAGAACAGCGGCGAATGCAAATGCAATAGCAACATCATCGCCCATATTAGGAACAGCAGCAACAGCCACTAGGATGCGCTGTGAGAAATCACAAATGTTTATGAAAAGAGGAATAAATTATTCTTTAACTATTCTACACTAGATTTTCCCTTAAATTCAAATTCATTGCTTAAGTAAATAGCAATTTCATGAATTTCTTTTAAATATTTAAATAATTTCTGTATGAAATGAATACATCTTTCGCTCAGTGCACTGGCAGCAACATCTTCTACGCCAGCAGCGTCAAATGCACTTTCAATTTATCAGCTCTGGGCTGCCAGTTTGCCTGCTGCCTTCTGGATATCTCCCCTTGAGTCCATGTTTCGCGTGCTCCTTGTGCAACATGAGGCAACATCAAAGTGCAGATGTTGTTGATGCTGCTGCTGCTGTCGCAGTTGCTCCTCCAGCAGCTCCTCATAGATGTTGTCGCTGTGTGTTCTCCGGACTCTGTTCTCCGGTCTCCATTTATTGCTACTTTGGCGGCAACTGCACATTAGTCCTGATATCTGCTTAAAATTCACGGCAATTAGTTTGCCGGGCGGCCTGTGCAAAAAGCAATTATGGAAATCAGCTATCAAAGCCAGTTAATTATAGGCCATTGAGATCGCTTCAATTATTGTACATCATTTGTAGGAAACAAAAAGAAACAGGAAAGCGAAGAAACTACAACCGGTTTAGTGGGTCATCTATGAGGATTTTGTTGTTAATTTAAATTTCTTTTTTATAACTCATTTAATTCAAGATTTATTTCAATTATAAAAGGAATTTAATTTTTATTTATTGATTTTCTTCAACAATCTAACAATTCCTTCTTTAATTTAAAACACCTTCTCTTTAAAAAACATTTTTTAAACGTCCATTTTAATTTATTCTCTTTTAAAACAAGTCCTCCATCGATTTCCTGGTGTCGTTAATCTTCCTGAAAACCATTTGAAGTGTCTCAAGAGATGACAGTTTAACTGTGTCACAGATATATCATTATTCCGCTTATTCCGCTCAAGACAAAGGAGTAGGAGTCCTTATACTCTTAGTCCTTCTTTGGTATTTCTTTTTTTTTCTTGGCAATTGCATTTTATGTAGCGACAACGGCTCATTGCAGGCATTTTTGCGCAAATCCTTGTGATTGCAATGAATAATATTTTCAATGCAAATAACCAGAGGACAACCGAGGAGGTGGCAAGAGTGGGAGCAAAAGAGGGGTTCCCTCTGAAAGTCCTGTTGACAGGCAGCAAGAATGGCAATGAGAAGGACGACAACTGTGAAAGGAGGACTCCTCTTCGCAGAGGGCTCAGCCAAGTAAGCTGTTCTCGGAGCTATACTATAGTCTTCCCACCCTCTCGCGGCACATTTCATTCATTTTCTTTTCAATTTCAATTCCCGTCAAGATTGCAGCAGCATTTTCCACTACCCCAAGTCCCTACCCCCCTCTCTCTATTACCCCTTTTCCGACGCTTTCCCATCATCATTTCGCTGTAGTAAAAACTGTACCATCGTCCGGTAATGAAATTTTACTCATTGTTTCCCCAGTTTGGCACTGGCAATTTGCAATGAAGTAGTTCTGAAAAATGGCGGAATTTTAAGGCTGAATACCCGAAAATGTATGCTATAAATTTTTTAGTAAACAAAAATTTCTGCAGGAAACATTTTAAAAGACTAAAAAAGGTATTTTATATGGTTAATAGTATAAAATAAATTAAGAGAAAATAAAGTACAGTATATTTTAAAAATACCAAGCTTTTATTTATTATTAATTTCATTTCTTAAATAACCTATAAATGTGTGAAAAAAATAATATTCAAAGATTCTTTTAATAATTTTAATAAAAATCATTCAGAACGCTGTATTCCATTGTAAAAATATCCCTATTATCCCTTTCTGAAACTGATTAATCTTTTATTATTTACTTTATAGAACTTTTATATTGTATTTCTTTTTTTAAATTATCTATTAATTATAGGAAAGCCTTTTCTGGAACACCCTCTCAGCACTACTCACACTGAAAACCCTCTTCCCCCCCTGTAAATATCTTTTATGTTCATCGGCTTGTCAGCATTGTCAACTTCAACGTCGACTCGTTGTCTCTGCTTCCCATCATCAGTGTATCATCATCGTCATCTGATATTCATTACAGTTACGCCCTAAGAAGATTGAAAGGGAATGAAAGGGGGGGACACACTGCACTTTATTATTATTCATAGCAAGTAATTTGTTATCTGGGCTCAGCAGTAGTTCGCTTCTCGCATTGTTTTGCCGGTTCGAAGAAGGCATTTAATGAAATTGCACATTGGCATATGTCGTAGCAGCATCAGCATCTAGGTCACATATTGTCTCTACTTTATTTATTTTATTTTGGCAAAAACATTGACGACGTTAACCCAATTTTGCCCAGTTCCCTGCTCTCCCATAATATATAATTTATGCAAAAATCGACCCTGGCAAGGCAAATGGCCATATTTTAGCTAACAACAAACGAGTGAATTCCAAAAACAGCCCATGTGTAATAACTGGCATATTGTATGCAGTTACAACAATGAATATATAGAATAGAATAGATTTTTGCCCTGGGCAAGGCCATTATTATAGGACCGCCCCTCTAACCGCTTTCCTCTCGGTTCATTCAATTAGAAAGACAATAAGTTATAATGGAAATTATGGCTCAGTTGGGCGGAGCGGGAATCATGAAATATATAATCAGGTTTAAAGGCGGCGCGCACACACAACTAACATTAATTGGGAATGAAATAACTACACACACACACAAAACATGTGTGTGTGTAATTTTCCGAAAATTTTCCAGAGTGCGTAATTTAATTTCAAAAGGATTACCGGGGAAAAATGGTAAATGAAATCGGAAGCTCACAGCCAGGGAAAATATGTTGAATAAGGTATTTAAATTACACAGAATTATTTAGTTCAAAACGAAGAGAGAAAAAGCAAATAAATAAATAAATTTTTAAATGTTCAATTAAATACAAACGAAGAACAAAGCGCGTGTGTGCTTTGCCAATAAAATTCCTTAAATGCAATTAATTTCCGGAAGCCAAAATAAATGATTGCAGCAGCCGCCTGGCCAAAATATGAAAGTAATTAAACAAGAAAGCCATCTTTTTGTGGCCAAGGTGATAGGTGGTGAGCATAGGCGTAAGTATCTCTGTGGGGAAAATGGAAAGCGCACTCGAGCTAGCTCAAGGTTATAGGATATATATGTATGTATGTTTGTAGAATGCTCTTGGGACCTGAGCCGGGTTTAGTTTAATTGAATGTCAACCTGATGGGCACGCGGCAGCTGCTCCTTGCCCCCCAATGTAGTATATCCTTGAATTTGCCAGCCGAACCTGATCTCCCCAGTGAAATATTTATAGAGCTGTGTGTATAATATGCACACACACATATCGAACGGGAAATGAATGGAAGCACTTCAATGAAATTTATGTAATACAAAGGCAGAATATATTGTTACATTCATTTCAGAATGTATTCGAGGGGGGATATTCAGGGGGGGTCCAGACATGCAAAGCATGTGGGAAATATAATAAAGAACTATTTATACCCGAGGCATATAGTCGAATCTCTGGTACATTGAGCTATACATAAATATTAATTAATTTATATATATTTTATTTTAATTTTTCAATTGTTTTTAGTGCTTATGTATCTTAAATTTCATACTGTTATAAGAAAATCGTTAATTAATTTCCGAAAAAATATCTCCCCACAAAAGTATGCAATGATTTTTATATTTAAAAAAACCCAAAACTATACATAAATAATAAGGATATTAAAAATATTTTTATTTCATTTTGTAGTTATTTTTTAGGGGTTTTATATAGCTTAAATTCCATTTTAAGTTATTAAAAACATGCTAATTAAATTCAAAAATAATATCTCAACATGAGGAACCCTTTAAAAAGTATAATATGATTTTTATATTATTTAAAGAAAACCCCAAAAGCCTTTTGTGCTTAAAAACAATAACAAATCCTTAACAATAATCTTTCTAGGGTACAATCCCAATCGAATACACCCAGAACAACTCTCAGGCCGATGATTCTCATCTGTTTGCTCATTTGCCAGGGTTAAACCCAGCGACATGCGATACGAGCACGCTCCACACATTCTCCCTGGAGATGTTGCAGGTAAACTGCATCAAATTTCATACTATTGAGTGGTTTTTGAGTGCATTTGAAATAAATGTTATCAATGAAGTTGCATACTTTATGGCCGCACCACCAACACCAACCCTTAAGCTCAAATCTTCCGGCCAAAGTCCCCGGAGATATGGCCACCAACAGCCGGGGCCCATATAAAATGAAACGTTTTTAAGTTAAGTGCAGCCAAGAGAATCGTTCGACCGACCGACTGGCTGAGTGACTGACTGACTGAGAACTTGACTAACTGAGTCCCTGAGCGAGTGTTTCAATTTGTTTGATGGAAAACCAATTGTGGACAAGAGAACTCGGCCAACTTCAACTCCGGACAGGAGTTGTCATCTTGAAATGTACACGAAAATGAATTTAAAGAATATTTAAGATAATGAGATATTAAAAGAGATTAAAAAGCGATTTATTTTCTGGCCAAACATTATTTAAAATGCCTTAAATAATAATTAATAATTTTAATTATTATTTCTCTCCCTGCAAAGACCATTAAAGGCTATCCTCTTGGCTCTTGCATTTCGTCAATTTCCGTTACCAACTATGGCGATTGATTAAAGTTTTTCTTTTTTAATCAAAAACAAAAAAGAAAAACCCAAACATCAAGTGGATTGCACTTTTTTATGCACTGCATCATGGCCAAAAAGCATTGGGATAAATCACAAAAGCGAGACCTAAATGCCCAGAAAAAACCTTCTCCGGGCCAAGTTGGTGTGAAAACATTTTGCTGGCCAACAAACAAAGATACTGAAAGAGAGGGACAGAAACCGAACCAAATTCAGGATGGAAAAAAATCCCTTGCCAAAAACCAGAATCCAGGCTCGCTGCAAGCCATTCCCGTGACCATTTCCCTCCAACCGCCCTCCACCCCCTCAACCAATCCATTTCGATGGAACACTTTTGGTTGTTGATTGAAATGCCGTTTCATTTTTGATGTTTCGTCCTTTGTTTGCCGTTTTTATCCTATTTTTATTTATCGATCCCCGCCGCCTGGTCTGGCTCTGTCTCTGGCCTGTGTCCTCTCCTCTTTCTCTGTTTATAAATAAATGTTTCAATTTTAAAATACAAAAAAAAATGGGAGAAAAATGCAAATGCCTTTACTCCGCCGGCTTTTTGTTTGTTAGTTTGGAAAATGAAAATTTCAGAGTCGAAAATGAAAGAGAGGCACATGGCATTTTCCATTTAAAAAAGGGGCGGAAAATGCCTGGTTTGAGGCAACACAGATTTGGCCGACATGTCACGATTTAATTTAAAACGAAAACTCGATTGGTATAATTGATGCCCAGAGTTTTGCTGCTGATTTTTCCTCCAGCTTGTCATTGCCACTATAAAATTCTTTGATACCTGAAACTCGAAAGCTGTTAGTTTCTTGTCAAGAAATTTGGGTCAATCATTAAGGACAATAAAATTTTATTTATGGTGATGCGGCAATACATTCTCTTGAGGATTTTAGTTTAGAAAATCTAAAATCTGCAATAATTTTCGCTCTAAGTTGCTGTCTAAAAACAGGAAACTCTTCAAAAGAGGTGGCATATTTTCTTGCAATTTTAACAATAAGAAAAACTAACAATAAAAACTAAACAAGCAACAAACCTTAACTATCCACTGTCTAAAGTGGATAACTCAATTAACTTGAGCTTAAAGGTGTCCCCACAAGTTTTTCCTTTTATATTATTTCTGTCTTAATTGAAGGCAATTATGCGCTTATCAAAACCCCGCCTTTGCCCCCCCATACGATTGTTCCTATCAGCCGGCCATAATTAAAATGTTTTCTGCCAGACACAAAAAACTGGCCCAACCACCGGGCAGCCGAGGCACCGCCAAAGTGAGGCCAATTAAGAGGAGCCAGAGTCGAATCTTTGAGATGCGGACGACAGCCAAGACTGGGACTGGGACTGGAACTGGACTCCACCTGTGGCTGCGTGGCTGTGGAAAAAAGCATTAAATCAATTCCGTTGTCAGCTCGCGCAATCCTCAAAGAAGGCAAAACAAAACAAGAAAAAAAAAAGAGCAGGTCCAGATGGATGGCATGCATCGGTGGCCACAGCTAGAGTCCCAGCGATTCCAGCAATTTAACACACAGCGAAAGCGCCGAAAAATTTCAGCAATTCCCTCCGAACAGGGGTGGACGACAATGAGAAACGCGTCGAGGTTACGCTCAATCAATCTCGCCCAGCGACAAATGTCTGTCCGTTCTCGGGGTCCATCTCGGGGCAGCTGGACAGCCTCTACTCGAATTGTGGGTAGAACGGAACAAGCCTAAATAGGCACTGGACAGAGGACAGAGGTGTCTGTCTGCCTGCTGCTGCTGCTGGCCAGGCTCATTCATTTCATTTAGAACCTGCCCATGATTTATTCATGATAATTACTTCATTGGCTTTAATTAAGTGTTGACTTCTTATGGGGCAAAATTAAAGCTGAGCTGAGGTATAGGAGGGAAGTGTGACTTAAAAATTTTAATAGAAATTAATAGAAGGCAATTTTAATGTGGCAAAATGGGTTTGTTGTTGAGTTTATAACAGAAAATAATCGAAAACTTTATGAATAATTATAAAAAGGCTGTTTTCTTAATGGATTTTATCCATTTTTACAAAGGAAACTAGATTTTTTGTTGATTTAATTAATTACTTCTATGTTTAAAACTTGCTTATCAATAAATATCAAGTTACAACCCTATAAATAAGCCATTAAATTCAAGTTGATTCCCCCTCAACTTTTAAATTACTCAAATTTCCTTTTTTTAAAAGCAGCCATCCATCCATCCATTCATTCCATTCCATTCTCAGTTTACCAATTTAAGTTCGCTTTTATATGCCAAAGACTGGCTCCTCCCTTGTTATTTGGCCTTACATCCCCAATGACACTGCTCCACTCACTAATCTCCATCAGCAGTGATTAGCTCTTTTATTGCCCGTACTCCGCCGGGTCCTGTCTCTAGAGAATCTCTCTTTTGCTTTCATCCTTCTCTCTGTGCTCATCTCCGCGTTCATTTCCGCCTCCGCTAATTCGCCAAAGAAAGTAATTAAGCGAACTTCTTTTGGCTGCATTTTCCGATTTGATTTCCCTGCAAAGGGTGGCACACACTTACAGACATCATTCACAATTTTTGCACATCATTCGCATTGACTATCATCTAATTAGTATACCATTAGTAGGTGCGCCTCCCCCTTTCACGGAATTACCTGGCTTGGAGGTGCCCATTGCCTTAGCCGCTTTCGGCTGCTGCTGCAGCTTCGCCTGTCTAATTAAAACTCGTTTAACAACAATTTCAATTGCGTTCCAAGAACCTGTTGCCAGGACTCCCCGCTGGCATCAGCTACCAAAGCTGGAGGTGACTTCTTTATTATTGCGGAGTTTGAAATACTCTTTGAAAGATGTAATTAAATAAGTTTTAAATAAAAGAAAGAAAGAAATCCTTAAAGATGTTTTGGGTATTTTCGGAGTGTTTTTTAAAGTTTTAAATGTTTTTTAGATAAAAGAAAAAAATAAGCCCTGTACATAGATTTCCCTAAATGAAAACATTTCAGTGTTTAAAAGTGGATTATAAAATATTTTCTTATCCTAAAAAAAGGCTTAGAAATAAACTTTCGTGATCGGTTTTTAAACTTTTTTTAAATATTTTGCCAGAGTATTCCTAAAATCTAATTTATAATTTTCTGTTTTCCTTATTTATTCTTTCTAGTTCCACTTAATTATATACTGACGAAAACAAAATAAAAGAGATGACATTTTTAACACATTTCCCACTATTAAAACATTTATTTAAGTAGCTAAAAGCAGACATAAAATATTGATTCGTAGTAAAAATAACGATACTTTTAATACTGTCCTTTAATGATTTTTTTACCAGCTTTTCCTTAAGTTTTTAAATATTTTGTGAGAGTATTTAAAATCTTATTATCAAAGCTGTCTTAATTCCTCCTCCTTTTTCCCTCTTCCTTTTTTTTGCTCATGCAGCGTAACAAGGTTTCCATTTCCATTTCCATTTTCCTCCTTTTGCCCGCTGCTTTTTGCTGATTGTGTAATTTTAATGTAATTCGCTTTTATTGTTTTTTATTCGTCTTTTCCCCCCCTGTCTTTGTCGCCGTCTCGTGTCTTTATCCTTTGGCTGTGTCGCCGTCTGTGTGTCTGACATTAATTGCAAGTGCAAAAAACTGTTTGCGGGGGTAAAAAACACAATAAATTATAATCGCAAAAGTTTTCTTTTGCTGTTTTTTTTTATTATTTATCCTGCAGCCTTTATTGATTCAATTTGGCGAAAAGCGAAACTTCAATTCACGGGAATGGAAATGGAAATGAGAATGGAGCCTGTCTGGGCGGCACTAAGCACCTACTACGGCCCATAAATCAAAATAAATCGGTTTAAGGATCCCCACCCACAAAAGCAATTAAAGTTTTTCAAGGGCCATCCGCCCCACAAACTGCAATTATGATTTAAGGAGCAGGAGCAGGCAGCACTACATAGTAAGGATACGGATGGGGATACGGGTATGGGGTACCTTTCCCCGTGGCCAGAAGACAAAAGGTAATTGAGGCCGGGTCCCGGGTCCTGATTCCGCCGGATACGGACCCTTCTGGCGTCTCGCACAAATCTACATTACCATGATAATTTATGGCGTCTGTATTGAGGGAAGGATCAAGTGGGTGAAGCAGGGAAACTAGGGGAAAAAATCGCTGGTTACCTAGCCTAGATGTCTCTCTTTTGTACGAGTTTAAATTGTAAATTTTTCCTTATTTCTAGTTATTATTTTCGGTGTATTTAAACATTTTAAGCAATTGCATTACTAAAGTAAAAACATAATAGACAGAGCAAGGCCAAAGGCGACGACAGTTGAAAACCCTAAAGAGAAACACGTTGGCGTTCTAGAGACAAAAAAAAATAAAAGAAAAACCGGCAGACAAACACGAGCAGCCCGAGAAAACGTAGAGTTCATCAAAAAGGGATTTTGAAATACAAATGAATTTTCGGCATTCCGTCGGAGGCCGTCAGAGACAGAGAGCTAACACACACAGCCAGGCCAAATAGGCGCCCACAAAGGCAATGAGCCAGAGGGGAGGGGGTTTGAGTCAGTACCAGTACCAGTACCCACCCATCACCCATCAACATTACCCACCCATTCTCAACCCACCGATGAAACGAGATAGAGAGATATGTACAGAGAGGTAGGTCCTTGCAATCAGCCAAAAAATGAAACACTTGCCTATGTGCCGGCAAGAGATACACTGGGAATAATGTATAATATAATATAAAATAAATAAAAAATATATATTTAAAAATTAAATTAAATATATTTTAAATAAATGAATGTTGATACCAAATTTGGTAGCTGTGGGCATTGTAATCTCTGAGATATAATTTTTTAGGCGGATAAACTAACAGATGTACAACTGGAAAAGGCGGGAACTTTGTGAAGATAAACCTCTTGAATTTGATTTAAAAAATGGGTTTATATATATTTAAGTAGTAAATTTTTTTGGTATTGAACAAAAATCTTATTAATTTGACAATGAAGTGAAGTAAGATGAACTTTTCAGAAGCCTAAAAATAAATTTAAGCTACAATATTGGTTGTGTAAGTGTGTAAGCTTATGTGTTTGATACCTAAAATGAATTAAAATTTGTATATTTTTTACATATTTAAAATACATTAAAAATTTTCAAAATATAATTTTTTTTTTAATTTTTATACTTATAAAATTAAACTCAAAATTCCCATTTCAAAGATATATTTTCCCCAAGTGCCCCAATGCTTAATAGAGGTTCTTTGTGTGGGCGGCAGAGGGAGGCTTTTTGGCACCCACAGAAACAAAGAAGCTGCAAAAAAAAATATATACACACACAGACACAGGAGGAGAGGAGAGGAAAAAACTTTTGCTTACTCTGCGAGAAATGCCAATCAACCCTTTCCTCTGGCATGTGGAAAATGCACGCGGTAGGGAGGGGGAAAATAGGAAAATTGGAGGGGCGAGAGCGACTGTCAACAGCAGCATTCTTCAGGGGGCGGCCGTAAAAACGACGACTCATTTGTATTTCCTTGTCAGCTCCTCTGATCTGCGCCTGAAACCCTTTCCCCCCCTCTCTCTCTGGTGGTGTGGCCCTTAGTTGTTGTAATTTTCCAAATCATTTCAGCGGCTCAGTTGGAAAACTTTTCAAACGTTTAACTAGCCAGCTTTTAGCTTCCCCCTTTTTCTGGCACGAAATGGAATGCGAAAGTAAAAGGCAGCGACGCGGATTTAAAAGTTTAAATAACTTTTATGTATCTCATTACTCAGAAGTGACAAGGCAACCCAGCCAAAGGCTCCTTTCGCGATGAAGGGACTCCCGAAGGGGGGGCGAGAGGGCTTTGGAAATAATCACAATGAAATCGCATAATTCAATTACAAGCCTCGTTAAGCCGGCTCAAGCGATTTTGTCACACTATGCCCCCAGCCAGTGAGGCAACTACAAAACAGGAAGAAAAGCGCAAACAAACAAAGTAGGGAATTGATACAGATAGAAATAATAGATAGCGATAAGAGATAGGGAATGGAAGAGTTAAAGGGAATGTTCATTGATTAAAATATATAATTTATGGGGTTTACGAAAGATACCAAAGTTTGCAGAGAGTTAGCAAAATCCTAGTTATCAAAGCAACAAGTAAAAAATGTTATAATAAATATTTCTTTAAACTAGGAACTTATTTATGTGGTATTTATGAATTAATTTCAGTAACTTATAAATAACTAAATTACATTTACCCAGAAAAAGCATGTTTAAAAAAAATCTTAACCTCAAACTAGTGAACATAATTGTATCAAAGTATTTTACTAAAAGATTTAATTTCTAATTAAAGTTAATTTTAGTCATAAGTACAAATAATTAAATAATAAATCAAGAAGTCCAACTGTATAGCAAAAATCATTCAATACAATCTCCATCAGATGGACACACACTTTTTTCGGGGGCGGCATGGGTAAATCTCAGTGATTTGTGCCTGGCTTAGACCAAACGATTATCGGTTATATCGATGGATAAGTGGAGGGAATGAACTGGACTTTCGATAAGAGGCTTTTCCGATTGGGAAGGAAATACAGAAAGCCATAGGAAATGGAACGGAAAAGGGCAAAAATAAAGGGGGCCAACAAATGCTTTTACTTTTTACCTATGTCAGCTGCAATCGAAGTTAATTTCATGATTTTCTTTTAGTTTCTGGGCTACAATCAAGATTTTAAATCATTTAACTTTTGCACTCTCTCTTTCTTCTTGTTGTAGTTTTCCATTTAATTGAGGGGCTTTTATGGGAAACTTCTGTTCCCCCAATTTTCATAGCTCACCCCGCAATTAACAGAAAGATTTGCAAAAGCTTTTAGCATTCTCTATCTAGTTTTTCCCTAGTTTATACCCAAAGCACTTGCTACCCATCATTTCACTGTGGTTTTCACCCACTTTTCCACCTCGATTTTTCTTACACCTTTGGCTTTTTCATTTTCTACCATCATCGCTTTGTGCGGGTGTGGCATTCGTTTTGCATTTTTAGTTTCTCTTAAGTGAAATCTAAATGCTTTTACTACCAACTGTTGGCTTTTCACTGTCTCTCTGTAGTTTTCCTTCTTCGTTATACTTTCCTTTTTTTAGGATTTTCCCTCTACTTCTCCTTCTCTCTCTCCCTGTGAAGCCTTGTCATTATCACTGGCAGCAGCGTTTAACTTGAAAGAATCATGAATTCGTTTCATTGTCGCCTTTTTCCTGGCTTCGCTTTTCCATCTCTCTTTTTTTTTTGTGATGTGTAAATAGCATTTGCTGGTCGGTTACTCTGGCTGGGAAATTTTCTAGGGAGAGAGAGAGAGAGATGCGTTTCATTTTTGTCTCGTTTCGTTTGTTTTCATTACCATTTCGCGCTGACCCCTGACACCCCCTTTCCGCCCGCCTGCGAAAGTCCCCTGTGGCCAAAGTTAACGAAGTAAGCCATCGCCATCGCCATGGCCGGCGGCTCTTGTAATTTGAACCAAGTCAGAGGAAGGCGTCGCCCTGGAACAGTGTTCATTCATTATGGAGTGCTCAAGATCTGCACAGAAAGAAATGCTTTCATAGTCCTTAAGATGCCTCAGAAATGTATGTATGTAGATATTAAAATTAAATTAAAATAATACGAATTTTGTCTAAAAAATAAGCTAGAAAATAATAATCCTTACGAAATCATCAACTTTCAAGTATAAAAAAATCATTGCATACTTTTGGGTCTCCAAAATATTTACTAAAATTAAATAACCATTTTATATCCTTACAAAATCATAAACTTTCATTTATCAAATATTTCATTGCATACATTCTTTTTCACTCCAAAATATTTCCAAAAATATTAAATAAACATTTAATTTCTCTTCCTGTTGCAACATTCCTGTTTCCCTCTCAAAGGACTTTCCATTTCGTTGCCCGAAATGCGCATAAAATTTTATCATTCTATTTTTAAATATATATATAGATGTGTCCTGCCTTATATAATATACAAATGTTTTCGCTTTCAGTTTAGTTTGATTCCTTTGACAATTTCCGGTTTGTTGACTCCTTTTTTGCTCCTTTTCCTCGTGTCCAAGTTCCGCTCTGTCCCTTTGTTTTGTTGTCTTTTATGGTTTCTTATTTAAAAGCCATAAAATTCAGCACATGTCTTCAATTTGGGCGTCTCGGCTGTCAAATTGGACATTTCCTTGGGGAGACCCAAAGGGAAGGACGAACGGAAGCTTTGCGTAAAGTTTTGCGGCCCATAAAAAGTAGGCTCCGTGACCAAAAGGGAGTAAGGGAATTCCCCGAACCGTTGGCCAAATCAACGGGGAGGAGAAGGGAACTGGTTAAAGGATCGTAGATTTGATTGCGCTGTCAATTCTGATTTGAGTGTCTTACTTAAGTCGGTCTAATGGTGTTGCCAAAAAAAAAAATATATATATATTTGACAATATCTGTTGCCTGTCCACTAACGTTTTTGGGTTAGTTGTAGGATTTCAGCGAATTATGGAGAATTATTTGTATTTATTTGATGGGTTTTTAGGTTGATTTCTCTGTGAAAGAAAGCTCTTCATTTATGAAATAAATATTATTCCTGTAAATATTTATACTTTTATACAATTTTTATTATTTGAAATTCTTTTTCAATACTTTTAAGCCTCCGAAAAGGATTTTGCAACTCATCCGACTTATATTTTTGAGATGTTAGTTTTATTATTCAGCTTAAGGCACGTCTCTCTTAAATTCTAATTTCAAATAAAAGCAATTAAAATTTTCACCACAAAGTTCCAACAGCGAGGCGGCGCCACAAATGTGCTGTTTAAAAAAAAAAAAATAATACAAAAATTGTTTCGTCCAGTTGAATGCACTTTACGATGCCACGCCCCCTTGACTGTCGGCAAACAAAACAAACTTTCCACTTTTGGGAGGCGATATGCAAATTTTTCATTAGTTTGAAGGAGCCCAAGCACCACGACGTCATCGTCATCATTGAGAGGGACCCTTGGGGGTGCCTTTGTGGGCAAACCCGCAACCCGGACTGGTCCTTCATGCGATGATTGTGCGATTTTTTAATCAAATCGTCGGCCGATTAAGTGAGGGCCCCGCCGGTCTGAGTTGCCGGAATGTTGAAACTATAATTCCAGGGAGGCGAAGGAAGAGAGGAGGAGGGGGCGGCCTCGCCAGCAATTTGTTCGCTAAAACAAACTTGCGCTAAAAAAGAGCTCAATTTAACACATTTCATATGTAAATACCTCAAAGTACAACCAGGACCAGGGATCGCTATGGGGATCACTCCTGCTTTTAAGCCGCCCCCCTGCCCCCAGGCAGTAAATTACCACAACACGCAGGTCTGCCTGTCCCCCTTTTTTTCCGTTTTTCCTTTTCTCAGGTCCCCATACTCAGTTCCCAGACGAGTGCAAAACTCGTTCGAACCAGGCCATAATAATCGCCTTTAATAAATTATCGGCTTGCGCGGCGCGAAAAACGCGAACGAGGAGCCCCCAAACAAGCTGAATAAAAGGGGGGTTTTGGTAAAAAGGGAACCTGCAGCACTCAGCGGTCAACAATGCAAAAACGGGAGCATGTCCAATGGCCCTGGACACTGGACAAAAAAAAATTATAAAAAGAGGTGAAATATATTAAGAACTAATGGAAATGTTTAACATCTGTTAAGGGATTTAAGAAATAAAAAAATGTTGAATGGTTTTTGAAGTTCTTCGTGGGCAATAATTGTCATGAAACAGATGAAGTTTTGGTTTTTTTTACTCCTAAAAGATTTAGTTTTCGTTTTTGAAAAAGCATTGTTTATTATTATTTTTTAATTTTAAAAGCTTTAGAATTTCGATTATTGATAAACCTCGAGAAAGCAATCTAAAATAAGACGCACACAATGTGTAGATTTGTTTTTCTTGCTTCTGTAAGCAAGGTTTTTGTTAGAAAATATGATAAAGGTCTCAGTTTTCCTCAGAAAAAAATTAATTTTAAGTTTTAAGTAACTTCCAATTACTAATAACCCCAAATTTCTCATTGTGCAAACTGAGGGGAGGTACTCAGGCGATGGCCGACATTTAAATTGCTTTGCATGTGTTGCACTCCTTTTCTTTTGCTGCCACCTTCTCCCTTTGCCCGTTTAACCCTTCGGTGGCCCCACCAGTTCTCCAGCAGTTTCCCTTTTTAACTCCACACACACCCAAACACACACACACACTTGACGCCAGGAGCTCCTTCTTGTGTGCTCAACTTGCGTGAAATTTCAATTCCTCGCACTGGGAGCTGGGCTTCAATGGGGCAATTGCTGTAATGAAGTGCTTGAATGCCAATCAGCGGCAACGGTGGGGTTAACCTTAACCCATGGCAGTCAGGCAGGCAGCCAGCAGCTCTTTTTGGCGCTGCAATTTTGACATAATTTTTGATAAGTTGTTAACAAAAAGGTGGTTGTCGTTCTTGCCAAATTGTTGAGTAAATAAAGGTTGATGTTGATTCTTCGGCCTGGTCACGTAAAGCGTAAGTAAAAAACATAAACATCTCGATCATAATTGCCGGTGTTCACGTAGCTGCTAAAATTTATGAGGTGATTTTTCATAAAACGTTTTCTACCCAGAGCACAGGTTTTTTTTTTTTGTTTGTATTATTATTATTTCGCTCATGTCCAAATTAATTTATGAATTATTTTCTTTAAAATACCAAGAATAAACAACATGGAAGCGAGCAATTAACTTCACTCCGCAAGTGGAGGCTACTGGCGCCTGCGGCTCTCCTGTAGCTCTCCGAGCTCCCCGCCGCCACCTTAAATAAATTCGCCAAAGTTTTTAATAGTCAAAGTGTTGAAAATTGAGCGACTGGGTGTTGACTGATTTATACACGATAATGGGCCGGCAGAGGAGTGAACATGGCCGCCGGTCAAATGGCCGGCAATTAAGCGGCTTTCTGTTTGGTTAAAGCCCAACGTGCCTGGCTGGCTGGCTGTATATTATAAGTTGGCCAAACAAACTGTCTGTTTGGCGGTATCTTTTCAACAAAATATTTTCCAAAAGAGTTAAGACTTTGGGGCGAAAATGTTAACGCAGGTCGGGAAGGTGCTTTTTTGAGGGTTTAATCTAAGGGAGTACAAGCTTGAAGATGCATAATGAGTTCGAAAAAGAACGAGTTTTAAAAATTGTATAAAAATACCTTCCAATAAGGCAACATTTCTATATAATTAACCCAATTCCCCAACCTCCTAGATGTGTCCTATTAAATCTCGAAAACCTCAGCTCATCTTCCAAACAAGATAAACTCAATACACTTGTCTTCCTGCCCAAGAAGACATCCAATGATGACTCATTGGTGTAACCAATCATCTCAGACCAAGTTCCTAGCTGCAAACCCCAACCCAATACCATTGTAATCTGTGACGCAGCTGGGGACAAAACTATCAACAAATTGCCGATCGGTTTCACTTCATTTGCGGCACTAAATTGCAGCGTAACTCATTTTCTCTTCATGTAATCAATGTGCAAATTACATTTTGGCTAAAAGATTGACTCGACAGGGTGGGGGATGAGAAGAGGGAGAGATTGGTAGGAGGATGTGCCAGTGCCAGTGAGAAACGTTCAATGTGCTGCGTCAATCAAGAGAACTCCACTTGACCTCCATTTAAATCATTGACGAGCGAGTGCCAGGCAGCCCGCATTCGATGATGGCGTTTGTCGGTGGTTTTGTGTACTCGCAAAAAATATTGAAATTTAAATTAAGATTGAAAATCATTTCAAGGGTCATAAATGATGAAAATCCTTTTGAGACAATCTGGATAGCCTTTAAAAACCTTTTTAAAAAATATTTAATAAAACAAAACAAATAAATACCCAGAAATATTAATTAGAATATCAAAATTTCATTGATAAATTACTAAGAAAAATATCCTAAAATTCCAGCTTAAGTTAAGCCACATTTCTATATGACTATTATCCCTATTTTTCTCCTTGTGCACCAGGGCATAGGGGCTGGGCACCAGATGGCCAACGGAAAGATTCAGCAAGTGTCCAGTGACATACAGACAGAGCCAGCCGGCAAGCGGAGAGGAAACGCATTGCAAACGTAATCAAGTAATCAAAAGTCCAAATCACGGCTGTGACAGACCCAAATAATTTGCAATGTGGCCATAGGGATGCGAGGAGGGGTTCTGCATTGCGTGTCGGACGACCAACGATGGGGGTTAAAGGGGGCCAGAAAAGGGACACGGAGCCGGGACCGGACCCAATGGACACATGCAAAGATGGCACTTAACGAAAGCAGTCAACCGACAACTGATTGAAGTGAAACAAACCAACGAACACTCAGCACCGGCAACGGGGCTGGAAATGGGGGCCTCAAAATCAAAGGTGGAGTGTAAGGCTATGTGCGTGGTGCGGATGCACACGTGGACCTAAAGATGCAACGAAATACCGACTCCAAATACAAGACACCAACGCCGAACTCTGACTTATTGAATGAGCCGACGACGATTTCTCTTGGCCGATAATCGATACAAAAAGAAAAAAGGAAGATATATACAACGTTTTACCAGCTTAAAGTTCAGCCGGAAATGCAATGAACTTTTGACATTTCAAGTGCTGAAAGGTAAGGTTTCATTCACTAGAATGAAAAAGGTAATTAAGTCTAAAAGGTTACGGAGGAGAGTTTATTATACTGTGGAGTTTAAGTGACTGTAAAAATACTTAAATATATAAATTTAACTAGAATTTGAATAATATATATTGATATTTACTTGAAATTAGGTTAAATGATCAAAATTCAACATAAATAGAATTTATTAAATTATTTTCGATACCATTTCTTGAAGACCTTTACTTCATTGAAATTTTGAATGGCTGAAAAACTTTCATAAATAATATATACCTCAATATTATTTGTATTATTTTCTAAAACACTTAAATCCCCACTTTTTCGAATTCATCAATTATTTATATAGATTACATCGATCTACGCTTGACATTCAGATTATTATTTAGATTATTGGCCAAGTATCGCTTGCCTCTGCAACAGATTTCTCAACCAATTCATATCAATTTGTCAACTGCGACAAATAAACTGACTCACAGAGCCCCCACACACACACCACCCCCCAATTTAGTGACCCCCGATGACCTTGCCTGCAGCTTCTCTTCCTCTCTACGGTGAACTCAGATCAAGGCACGTAGGCGAACCTGAACATCCACACATGGAGGGGGGCGGCGTAAAGGGTATCCTCGGGATGGCTACTTCTGCAGCAGTCAGCAAAACTATTCCTCAACTCGTGCGGACACAGAAAGGGAGAATTGCGAATGGAAAAGCGAACCAGACACGGAGACATTTTTTATGGGCGTCTTGGATGGGAGGACGTGACGTTGATTTGCTGGCAACGCCTTAAAGGTGACACCGACCGACCGGACGGGCCAAGGATGCGGACAAGGATACGAGAGCCAGAGAGAGAGTTCAAAGCAAACAAACCAGACGTCATAAAATGTCGCAGAAAAAAGAAATTTGCCGGCTTGGTTTGGTTTGGTTTTGGACCAAGTCCAGATTCGAGTCCCCATCGATTGCAGCTGTCACGGCCATTTAGCTGTTTAGCGCCGCAAAATCTCGGCAAATCCTTGAGAGACCGCACTCAGCCGGCTTTTTCCCATCTAATTGCGAATGCATCCAGCCAGTTGGGACTGCCGGAGCCAGAGCTTCGAGGAGAACGTGCATCGGTTTGAGCCAAAAGTGGCGGCCATCGAAAACGGCGGAGCACGTAGCACACGGATCGCATCATTTGTGCAGCAAATCAGTCTCAGTTTCGGACAACATTCAGAGCCACTCTGTGGGAGTGACTTTCTGATATGCAAATAAGTGTTTACTTGATGGAAATTCCCAGGATCAGGCCTGGGTCAGGACTTTGTTCTATTTTATCTTAGTTACTTTTGCTTGGCCTTTTCTGGCCTTAATTTTCTATTGACATTGGACTGAAATACCCCCGCTGAACTTTGTGCCTTTCAGACCTTTTTTGTCGGTGTTTTTTGCGCCTTTTTGACTTCTGTTTTTAAATTCCCCTTTTTTCGGGCATTTTGCGTAGCCCTCAGGTGCTAATGAATTCATAATGGCAGTGGGCATTGGGACAGGCCATAAATTATGGACCACGAAGGCGAAATATATGTATATTTTTAAGGTTTTGTCGGGAAAAAATGGAATATTTTTTAGCCGGCGGCGTCTCTTGTCAGAAAAAGTAATTTAAGGCAAAAGTTAAATCGATTTAATGAAAGAATAAAATAAAGTAGAAGTGCATTTACTTGTTTTTTGTTTCGGTTTTTAAATATTAAAAGCTATCAACTCGATAATCCCCATTCAAATCTCTGGCTAAGCTTTTACTGCAAACATGTTCGTGGCTAAAAGTAGTGTTTTCCCAGCATTTATTTACTCTGCTCCTCTGGCCTCTGCTAATCCATTGAGTAATTGACATTTGATTATTAATTTCCATTCAAGAAAACTGCTTAGAAATTCATGACTTTCGCCTGCAAAATTTCCATCTCTATTTGTCGTCGTCTTCGTGTTTCTGGGCCAATACAAAATGTCAATTGGTTATGCATGTTTGCCAACCGGTGTATCGGATTCGAAGGAATCTTTTATTAATTGAATGTGGAAAAATGCATTTTCCGTTGGGGGGGAAAGCCGGAAAATCAAATAAATGCACCGCAAGAAGCAATTTGATTGGAATTAAAATTCGAAATAGAATCAACAAAAGTTCGGCGAGGGATGTGGACTGGCGGACAGGCGACTGCAGTAAAAGTACAGTTGAGTATCTCGGGCACAGGCTCAACAGCAGCAGCAGCAGCAGCAGCATCAGTAGATACAAATCCCAATCCCGTCTGGGCAGATGCTGATGCCAAAGCTGATCCTGAGCTTGTGTTGTAACAAGTTAATTGAATTTGCACTCAGCCAAGCGTCATGCATTGGGGCATCATGAGCTTACGAGTGCACTGAACGAAAAATTATTAAAGAAAGGGTTATTTTTAGCTATCAAAAATATATATATAAACAAATAATGTCACTCTTCCCGAAGGTGTTGGAATTTCTGGCTTAAAAGACCGAATAATATCACATTTATTTAGATTTCTGAAAAATAGCTGCTGGAGAATGTGCATTTCTTTAAAAATGAAAACTATTTCAGGTCTTCCAATGAAAACAAAATATATCTAGCATAAAATATTCCTTATTTCTTCATATTTCTTCCAAAAATTGATATATCCCTCACAAATACACATATTTCCCGAAATTTCTTTAAGTGCAAAAACTGAGAAAACCGTTTTGAGGCCAGTGGCAGCGGCGGTGATGGTGGTGCACCCGATACCGATACAAGTTGCTTATTTTATGGCCAACTCTAATGGAGGACTCGATTCTGATTCCGGCTTCTACTTCGCTTGGCATTTAGCTGCCTCTGCAGCCGTACTTGCTCCCCATTCCCCTCCTCCGCCTCCTCGATTTTTCCAATTTTGTGATTTGCACAGATTTCAGCTTGACGTCCTCATGGTCGCTAGTATCCTTTGCTTTCGCAGACTCCCAGGGTCCTTGTGCCTTGGGTGTTCGGGTTAGTTTGTTGCCTTGTTGCCAGTGTTTTGCCAGCGTCTCTGTGCGCTTATCCCAGCAACATTGTCGAAGGTGAAGCCATGGCTTCCGAGTGCATTAAGCGCATGTGAACCGGTGCCAAACAATGACGCCTTCGAAGCCACACCCCCCGCATCCTGCTGGCTTCCTGACAGACAAATGACTCCCCCGAAAAGGATGCAGATGGGAATGTAGCGAGTAGAGTGTGCTTTTAGCAGATTAGTTTTCATCATCTTAACATTCCTAATTAATGAGGCCTTTGTTGCTCTCAGCCAGCTTGCAGCTCTTGGCTCCTGGCTTCACTTTTAGGTGTTAAATCAAAGACTTTTGGCCCCAACGTGCATGTCTAATGAGTAATGAGGAGGAGCAGCGCATTTTCTTGTACTAACTTGGCTATAATGAGCCAAGGAGCTTGTCTAGCAGTTTTTTACGAAGGAAATTCTGATGACGTAAAACTTGAACAAAGAACCTTAAACCTTGGCATATCCTTTTGTAAATTAAATGTCAACTAACTGCTCTCTGATTCTGTGATTATATTTACTTTTCATCAACAAAAACCCACAAAACATAAACATTTCAATTTCCCACTCGAAATGAAATCAAATTTCACAAAATGATGACATTTCCTCTCCCAGCAAATTTCACAAATTATTTTTGCTTGCAATTTTAATGCAATTTTTTAGCAACACTCGACACACGGGAAACTGGGGCTCATTAACACGCATCCATGGCACTTAATTAGGCCTGGCCAATTGGCAAAATGTTAGCTAGTAATACAAATGGATACTCAACAGTCGACACTCTATCATTTTCCATTTGATGAATGGCCTTTGCCATTTGGCATTTCCTCATTTATTTGAATATAAATAGTATTTGTTTTGATATTTTTGAAGGCTAATAGTCGCCATTATTATGCCGCATAATGAGCCTTGTGTCGAAGCCCCCCAAACAATGAATGCCAACTTTTTGGTTTGGAAGTCAGTGCGAAATGCACAAAACGCAAAAGTTTGTAAAACTAATTTCCTGCCGCTGGCGGGTGAGGGGAAATGTCAAAATGTTTTTGACAAGTCCAATTTTGAAATTTTCAAATTTTGCCGTAATTAACTTTCTGGCAAAGGCAATTAGCGACCACACGCACACAAATTTATTTATATATATTTTGTGTGGATTACAAAAATACACATAGAAATGTATACATTAATATATATATGTAAAGAGAGAGAGAATATTAGCCATGCAAATATATTGAAAGTTCAAACCATTTAGCACTCTGCTCACGAACTTTAACAATATCGTAAATAATGGAGTCAATTGCATTTTGCATAATAATTACAGTGTAAATACTGTGGCAACAGGAGCGGATTCAGGTGGTTTTAGAGCATTTTTATAGCAATTAGGAAATGGTACCAAGACTTTTGAATCAAGGAAATCAGGAAAATGCATAATCAAAGCGTTTTTATAATATATTTCATATTATACAAAATTTAATATACAAATTAAAGAGGAATAATACTTAAAGCCATCTAATTTCTTTATTAAAAATCCCATTTCAGCACCTTTCGTTCCGGTAATGCAGAAGGAGAGGATTCTGGTGGAAAATTCATTAAGGATTCAATAAGGAGAAAATTCTTTAATCAAATCAGAAGAAATTCATAACCAAAGTTGTCTTATAAAATATTTCATATAATTTATAATAATAATAATTTCAAATAATAATTAAGGAGTAGTTATACTTAAAACCATCTAAAACCTTTATTAAAAGACCCATTTCAAATCACTTTTACTCCCCTCCTGCAGAAGGAGACACAAGTGCATGGTATCCCAATGAGCCGGGGCGCCAGCAGTCCTCCGCGTTGAACTGGAGTGGCCAAGTGGAGTGGGGGGAGCACTGACTAAGTGGGTAACTGGGGAGCGAACGAGTGAATGAGTGATGAAGCGCGTCACGTCGACGGCAGGAACAGGCAGAAATGGTATAGTAAATGGGAGCTAAGGACGGTGTAGCTTCCGAGAGGAGATGCCAATGCTAATGGCTGACATGACACTTGTCAAAGCGATGTAATTGCCTTCTTTTATTATCAAGTAAACATCATCTATCATGAAATGTACTTTTAATAATTATTTAAAGTACAAATAAATATCATTTAATAGTAAATAACCTGTTAACTATCTATAACTTGGCTTGAAAATAACCCAGTTAGCCATCACTGCAATCCAGGATGAGTGTGACTGCGTGATGAGTGTGACTGCTCCTCCATGACTATGTCTATTGCCGTTGACTTGCGAGTACAATACACAATTATTGCCGCCAAGTGACGGCCACTTGGGGGCGCATCAATAACGAGTGCTTGTCACCCCACCGCCCATCTATCCGGCCTGGCCATCATCCAGTGCAGTCTCAACCAAATGGAACACCGCTGGGAGCGAAATCACACCCATTTGTCAATGGGAAGCGAGCGAGCGAGCGTCCACGGCTACGGCGTTCGGCTAATTGCAGTTCATGCGAAAAACATCGTTAATCAACTCATTGACAGTTTGTTATTTGTTAAACAAAGCTAATGACTTAATGGCATAAATGGTGTGGCAACTGCACCACCACCGCCACCAAGGCCCAGCCAGAAGGATATCGAAAGTCATGGCACAAGGCAAGGCACGGAGCAGGGCAGGCACAGGACAGAATAAATGACACGCCAGCTCACGGGCAGCCGTTTCTCTTAGTCGTTTGTCCTCTCTCGTATTTATGTAGATAAACAATAAGCTGACAAGCCGGGGAGAAAATTAATTGTCCTGGACACATCCTTGGTGGCTTAAGCTAAGGGCGTGGTGGCCACATAGCTGGCTGATCACGATATGCCCCAGGGGACGGAAAGCAACTAGTTTGAGCTGCTAAAATAATTCCTATTCTCAAGAGGTAATTACTATAAATAAAATTTAATACAAGGAAAAGAGTTGGAGAAAGAAATAATGCCTTTTGTTCATAATTTTCATAATTATTCTATAATAAATAAAGCATAGAATAGGCTTGAATTTTAAGGAAGAATCACTTAAGTTTTCCTTTCTCTTAAGCTTGTTTTTTCTTAGTTTAGAAAGCAAAGACGAATGTTCAAGTTCTGATTCCCAAAATCCTAAAATTTCAAGATCCAAGTAAGCCCTGACCCCGAAATGTCATTCGATTGTAAACTTTAGGATCTTGCATGTTGATAATTTTCATTCGTATTTCGTTTCTCGTAACATACAGAGCTCTTCTTAAAAAAAAAAAAAATCAAAAACAAAGAAATTTAAAATTTTCGTAACAAAAAATTGGTAGTAAAAAATTTGTGTGCTCGAAACTTTTTCCTGTATTTTCACCTTTCGGCTTATCAAAAGATTTCCGTAAAAGATGAATTTTTTCTCGGTGCCCTACGAAGCTGATTACGGCATGTATGCCGATTCAAAGGTAGAAAATTGTGGAAGAAACCAACTACCGAGAGAAACGCCTAACCCATCCTCTCCCTCAAGATGAAGAGCGCCCCCCAGTATCCGATGAACATGAATCCCGGCCTGGGTCAGGGTCAGCCCATGTCTGTGCAGCCGCTGAATCCGCCTCAGATGAATTTACAGATGCAAATGCCCTCGGCCTTGCCACCAATGGCCTCTTATCCCATGCAGGGCATGCCGCTGAACATGATGTCCGGCGGAGGTAATGCCGCTATGACGCCCATGTCCACCATGTCCACACAGCTGCCAATTGGAGCGATGACGCCGCTTAGCAGCATGACCATGATGCCCATGGGCAATGCAATGGGAACTATCGATGCGCCCGGGATGAATGCTGTCTTGCCCGATCTGCAGCCCATGTCCGCAATGGGACAGATGCAGCCGATGGGGCAGATGCAGCCCATGCAGCAATACGGTCATTCGGGTTCCAATACGCAGATAAATCAAGGTCGCGTTACAGGCGGCGGTCCTACCTCGCCCATCAGCGGCGGTCCTACATCGCCCAGCACCAACGGCGGTGGCATGTGGCATTACAGCCAGCCCATGCAACAACACCAGCAGCACCAACAGCCGCAAATGCACTACCAGCCTCAGCAGCAGCAGCAGCAGCATCATAATCCTGCCCAGCAGCAGCAGCAGCAGCAGCAGCAGGGTCTGAGGATGAAGTCTGTTTATGACCTGCAACCCGCTGGCCTTCACTATCGGGATGTGCGCAACGGACTGAAGTGAGTAGATCTTGGCAAGGTTCGGCGTGTCCTTATTGTAAGCCTCACCAGCAATCCTTAATCCACAGCTCGCCATCTATGAACGAGCCAATGAAGTTCAGCAAGGGGAATAATAATTCATTCAATTGTGGTGAGTTTTCTTGGTTACTTTTAATACTCAATAGATCTTTAAGGAAACCATATCCTTTGCAGGAAAATCGCCAAGCAAGGTCCCCCATTGGCGATGATGGAGCCCCCTAAGGGCAGATCAGGGCAGTTGTCCGCGTTAATTGATTGATTTTAACAGATGTCCGCGTTAAGCACGAGTTTTGTTTTCAAATATTCTTCCCCTACGCAAGCAAATACCCTTAACAGACACACAAATAACACGAAAGACACACGATGTGGAATAAATATTTGGCCTATTTGTTTTGGCCAACTTAATTCAGTTTTTTGCTCTTTCTTAACTTTGATTTATGGCCATCAGACATCAAAATTGGCAACATGTTGTGAAAAAGAAAATTGAACGCAGGAAAAGCGGCGATGAAAAATTTATGCTGACCGCATGATGAACGCATAAAAAATGTTGCCAACTTATGGCCAAAATGCAATCCACACACACAGACCGACGCTGTGCGGAGTATAAACAATGGCTTTATCGGGCCAAAGGCATCAGTTGGTCGGTCGGTTGGACGGTTGGGTTAACCCCCTTGCCTCCGCCCCTACAAAGTCGTTAGATTCTGGCAGCCGGGGCCAAGGTGTGAATATTTTATGTGGCACTATTTTGATACCATAAATCTTTTAGTAGTTGATTCAGCAAAAGTTTTGCCTGTTACCGCATTTCGTTTTGCGGTTTTCCTTTACTGCAATTCGTTTCTCTGCGTTTTCTTTCAATTTTTTAGCCTTTTTGACTTTATTTGCTTGGGTGATTAGGTGTAAGGATTTGTGGCTCAATCGAAAGTTGCTTTTCTGATTGATTAAATCAAATTTATTTTTATATCGATTGAAATGCAGTTATTGCGGGAAATATTTGAGGCGGAAATAAAAGAGTGACAAAAATAAGAAAGGATTCAAAGTTGTAATAGGATTTATATTTCAGAATATATTTAAAATTTGAGGGAGTTCAAGAGAAAAGAATCTTTTTTGTAAGCCATTGCTTGTACATTGCATAAAGGGCGTGAAAAAAGGGAAGGACACGCAGCAAAACCTTTTTTAAATCCGTTTTTTAATCGCGGAATCCGAAAATCGGACTTTAAATGCATAATAATAATTATTATTATTAACAAAAGTGTTATTCCTCACTTAAACCACAGATTTCTCCTCACAATAAACCCACAAACTCCCAAGGCATACCAATTCCTAGCAGGACAATCATCTCCTTACATAAAGACCATAAGAATTCCCAATGCAACCATAGAATTCACATACCAGAAATTGTTTCTCGCAAGCGTTTTACATTTTTCCGAGGGCATCATTAAAATTAAAAGAAAAGTAAAGTAAAAAACGAGAACGAGGAATACGAGAAGCCACAGAAACGGACAGCTGAATGGACGTTGAATGGACAATTTGAAAAGTTTTTTGGCCAATGGAGGAGACGACGACTCTCACTCTTTCTGGCAGGACAATGCGAGTGGCCCCCCGAAAAACTCTGGATGAGAAGTTTTCCGCAACGGTGCCCGGGGAGGGATTGTCAAAAGTTTTTCGGGGTGGAGCCTTACTACAACTCGTCCTCGATGTGCAATGCAACGGCCCCTTTGGGGGATGCAGAAATTTTATTCATGACGGAAGCAATACTCAAATTTCGTCTATTAATATCTGGGCAAAGGGTTTTCCAAGGGGGATGGCGGGGTTTTCCTCGAGTCCAGCTGTCAGGCCGTAGCTGGGGCCCCAACTTCCAGACTCTGAACGTATCCCAACATCTGTCCAAGTGTCAGTCCAACTGTCTGTTTGTCTAACTGACACACACACACACACACACATACAAAGTCGCTCTCATCTAAACAAATGCGCATACAGATGTGGTCAGCATGAGATGGGTGTTGCTATGCACTATAAAAAATTTAATTAAATTTAATTAGTTTTGAACAAATTTGAAATAAAAATGATTATAATTTCCTATGTTTAAGAATGCATTTTTATATTCATTTTCCTATTTAAGAAACAACATTTTTCCCCTTTTCTTGTAGTGCAATCCTTTGTTGTTGGTGGGTTGGTACAGTCAGCCCGGTTGCACATTGCTAACATAACCTCAAATTGCATTCCTAATTCCTTTTATACTCCACACATCTCCACCCCTTTTGGGGAAGCGTTTTTCTGCAAAATGTGCAATTTCCGCTTGAAAGACTGGACTGGACTGGCATACTACAATCTATCCCCAAAAATTGTTCCAGAAATATTTTGCAGAACAGAAATTTATTATAGCCATTTTATTATTGTTTTTTCGGGGCGCAGGCAAAACTGCATGTTGGCCCAAACATACATGCGTCATATTATTGTCTAGAAAACTGAACGGAAGTCAGTCAGTCAGCCAGGTGAGGTGCCAGAAACACTTTCCATCTGCAGATATCAGCCAGGAAAATATTCTCGCCACTTTTACACAAGGAAAATGTTTTGTTTTGAAAGTTGAATTGGTGAGTTGCCCGAGAAGGCTGCCAACAAGCCATGGGTTCCTTTGTATTCTAGACCGCAATTTAAATAATTGAAATTCTCGGCAATTGCTTGCATATAGTTTATTATTTAACAATTGTGTTTGTGTTTAAAAGAGGCAATAAATTAGAAGAGTTGCAATTTTTCAGAATAATTTCTATTATTTTGAGAGTGTTTTGAATAATTATTAAGACATTTTGAAGATAAAGTCACAACCTTAGAGGAAGAGAAAGATTGACTTAAAGGTTTCCCAAATAAAATCCAAACATTTATCCTTACTCTTGGAAGGGGGTGGAAATCACAACACTTGAAACCTTTTTAAAATACTTAAGCATTGTTGGCCTGTCAATTACCATTTATGTACATTCCGTGTTAGTCGGTTTGACATCTAGCAAATGTTGTGTTTTAACCCGAGAAAAGCACAAACTTGTGGCTAAAATGAACATGCATTTTAACTTGTCTGTTGTCAACTGTTCTTCATTCTGATGTTATTTCTGGTGGTACTTTTGGTGTTTTAGAACTGCCACTGGTTCCTGTGGTCCATGTGTTCATGTGTCCATTCCTGCGCTATTGACACACCGAGAGAGAGAGAAGCAAATTCAAGGAGGAGGATGTTGAGCTAAATTGCGACGAAAATGTCTGCAGCTCAGTGAGCAAAAGTTTGAGCGCCTTGTTTTAGAATTTGCAGTCTGCTTTTACTGATTGTTGTTAGCCTGGACCAGCCCCCTAGACCTGTGTCCCCATGATCCTTAGTACTGTGTGCCAACTTTTCTGAAACTGTGCCAACTTTTGGCTCGTTTTTTGCCTGATAACTTCATCATCGTCAACGTACGCTCGTCATTCTCATTTTCATTCACATTCTTAGTCAAGTGGAACCCAAAAAAAATAGACACAAAGAAAATGAAAAACTCGTTGGCCAAATGTTTTGTCATGATTCAGTCTCCTGCCTCCTGCCGTGTCTCCTTTTTTGTCAATAAAAAACCTTCAACTTGACTGAATATGCACATCGTATTGGCCCAGATAATCAAAGTTTTAAAAGGAACTAAGAGATAGTTGTGTTTTGGAATAACTCTATAATTTAAATAATAAATTCAAGAATTTAAGCACCGTAAACAATTATAAATATTGCTAGAAAAACAATATTTTAAGTTTCATATTTTACCTATAAAATTCGTCAAATAATTCCGAAAAGAGAAAGTCTCTTTTGGCCAAAATGAAAATGGCAAAGGGTCGCCATAGTTCGACAACTGACTGCTGTATATTTTCCACCTGAGCTAATGGCTTTTTGTTTTCCACATTTTTGGGGAAGCTTTTGAGTAATTAAATTTATGGATGCATAAAATGGCAACCTGTTCGATCCGCCTGCTCCCTCTCCATGTGTCCATAAATGTCCGCCCCGAATGTCCAGTCACATCCAATGAGCGACCCAATGCTGATGCTGTGCTTTGCTGGCTATTAATTTCGAGTGGTTCGGTTCACTTTCGGGCCCATGTGTACACATGTTTGGCTTGTAAAAATGTCATGTTAATTTGTGGATTGTGCGACCAAAGTGGAGCACCCCCAAAAACCAGGACACAGCGAGGGAGGGAGAGAGAGGGTGAGGGAGCGGGGCCAAAAATCGGGCGAGGCATGCAAATAAATGTCCCTCGCACATGCCACCCACCAGCTGTACTCGCCGCCCTCGCACAGAGGCACTGAGATTTATTTTTTTTTTATAAAAGGATAATGGGAAAAGGATTTTAAATATTTTATATGGTTTTAGGCTCTGAAATCTGGGAGTGAATACTCGAAAAAATGATAAAAGGGAAAACACTAAATCCAAACATCTGAATTTATCAATTAAAAAGTTATATTTTTATAATAAATTCATTTTAAAATTATATGAAATCCTTGTATCCATAAGGACAAACATACATTCGAAAGTATATATACAAATCGATGATAAATTCAATTAATTTTCCTTCTAAAAAATATATATTTTATTTTTCAAAGTATTTTACATACACTTTCACCCTTTTCTCTCAGTGCTCTCACACAGATGCTCTTCGCCCACGCATCGAAAGGATGGAAAAGAGAGAGGCAGCCGCCTGGCTTTGGAGACGGGCTTTTTGCAGATTTATGAGTGAATCTGATAAGTGCTGCCAATAAATTTTCGGACAACAATTTACAATGTTCAGTCCATGTTCAGTTGTTTCCTTACGTTTTCCATTGAGAGGAAAACGAAACTGAGGAAGGTTTGGGTCGGTGATGCCGGCAGGCTTGAACCAGAGAATTGGTATTGCCTTTGGTTTGGCTTACGTATTTTTGGTTATTTTATTGCAATTTACTGGAGTAAAAATTAGTTTAAGGAGTGAGTCGGAACATAATTTGGGTCAAGGAAAATAAGCCTAATGTAAGAAATATTGCAGTTTTTATTTCTGGGGAATTATTAAGGGACTTTTAATATATTTTCAGAATCCTTTGCGTTCTTTAGTTTCTCTATTTGAGCATAGTTCTCCTTAAATATTATATTTTCTTAGTAAATATTAAGGAATAAAATCTTATATATTAATATATGTTTACTGACCAAAAATAATAAACATTTCCACCCTTTAGAAATCAACTTTTCCCATTCTTTGTCATATTTTCCTCTTTGGCTCTTGTGATATTAATAAAGTTAACCTTTCTTAACTCCTTTTCATTTTGTAATCTCTCTAATTATTCTATTTCTTGAGGACTCAAAACTGCACAGCCCCCCAAAAATGAACAATTGCTTTCGCATATTGCGTATACGTACGTATACGTAATGTAATCACAAGCCCACAAAACTCCCAAAGGGCGGAGAAGGAGCACTGAGAGAAGCATCAACAAAAATCCAACAATGGCAACAAAACCACAGAGAAATCAGTGAATTATACAACATTTAAGCAAACAGAGAATGCCAACTCTCTCTCGTTCGTTGGAGGATGCATAGAAATCTAGCGTCAGAATTAAGTTAAGGCGCTTCCGACAACCATGGAGAACACAATGGACGACAAGGACGAGGAGTAGCAGCAAGCAACCAAGTTGGCCAAAAACTTTGCTCCACACACACCGGAAAAGGGTTGAAGGATTGTGTGTGTGTGTAGTGTTTTGGCTGAAAGAAACCATCGCAGCAGAAGTGAAATAAAGTTGAATGTAAGCAAACAAGTTGAACCAACAAACCAAGTCTCTAATTGTATTTGTGTGAGTGTTCGCATGTGTGTATGGATGGGGGGAGAGACGCCTCTTGGAAGGATTGTGGGTGTGGCAGTGTGTTTTATGCGGCAAACCGGAACGCACCACTTTGGTGGGGAAACAAAATATGAGGAGCACCAAGTCCGAGTCCAACAAGACGTGAAATGCAACTTTTTCGGCACAACGCTCGGGCACAAAAGCCTGGCCTGGCCTGGCCTCCATCCGCACAAAGAAACAACAAAACAAAAAAAATAGAGCCAGCAAAAAGCCGGCCAAGTGCACAAAAGCCAAACAAGAATGGCAAAACGGAAAGGAGCAGCGGCACCATCGTCCAATCCCAACGAATTTCGCATATCCTAGCCTCGCGTCGCGACGCAGTTTCGTGCCAGCTTTGAGAGAGCTGGCACATTCCAGGACTCAAGATCCGGAGCCGGAGCAGGATCCTAGCCTAAGCCAGCTTTTGTCGCAACACATGCCATATGTTCTTCTTCAAGGAGCAAAACAGAAGGAGCCCAGCTTAGACCATATGCAAAAATCCCAAGCCTTAAAAAACGAGACTTTCGACTTAAGAGTTCCTCTTAAAAATGGTAAAATGTAAAAATTAAAAATGTTTTTAAGGGTTTTATGAGAAGGACAGCTATTACCAAGCTTTGAGAAACGATTTTAACCTTAAGTTGAATTTTAGATCTTTAAAAATAAGTGTAGATTTTGTTGTATACGTTTTTTAGGCTTTTTTAAACACTTATTCATATTAAAATTATATAAAAATAGTGGTATTTGTTTGTATTTTATGAAACAAATAATAAAATATATAATTTTTATAATATAATAATAAAATAATAATAGAAAAAATAAAGATTTCTTATCTGTAAAGGTCAATAAATGGTTGAGATTATAATTCTGTATATATAAAGTTTAGGAATTCATAATTTAAATTCCTGTCACCAAAAATCCTTGTAAATTTAAATCAAATAGTTAAAATTTCCTAAATAAAATATAAAAATAATCGTACCTAACTAATATACCCTCTAAAGCCTTGCAGTTGTAGAATATCACAAGCCGGAAATATGGCAAACGAAAAATGGCACAACAATCGAAGGGAAAAACAGATTTGGGGAAAAACAGGAGGGGGAAAGCGAGTTGGAGAATTGAGAATAGAGAGAGACTAGAGAAAGGAGCAGCCGTAGCGCGACATGAGTACATTTGTTTATGCGGGGAGGTAGAATCCAAAGAGAGGTCCTCCCTCTGCTCCTGGCTGCCTGGCAAGCGTTGAAATGGAACAAATGAACTAAGTCGAGAATTGCCAAATGCACACTTGAATCGCACACACACACACCACAGAAAACAGGAACAGAGGCAGGAACAGGGAGCCGAAGCAGCTGCAGGAGCCAGGAGTCTCTTCCCCCCTCAGGAGGCAAGGCAAACAACAAATGATTTCACAAGAAAAGTTAAACTTGTAAATTCAAATTTCACATTTGTCTGGAATTCGCAATTACACTTTGGCAACAACAATGAAATATGTCCCCTTGTACTTCTTCCTATGTACACCTGCCGAAAATTGAAGGTGGGATATTTCCTACTCTTTCCCCCCAGCTTCTACGCTATCGGCGTCTCTCTCCCTCCCTCCTGCTTCATGGCTCATTGTTCTCGGCCGCCGCCGCCGCCGCCTGGCAAATGGAGCATGGAGCAGAGCAGAGCGGAGTGGAGTGGAGTAGAGCCATAGAGCGAGGAGTAGCCGGGGAGCAGCAGATGGAGCTCAGAGTCGAAATTGTTGCCTCCTAAAGCATATTGTAATAATCCAAATGAAATTAAATGTACCGTAAACATTGCGAATTACCGTGGGAGAGATTCGGCAACTTGAAGCTACTGGCAGGAGGGAAAAATCATTGGGACTTGGACTATATAATGCCCTGCACTTCATTTAATATCAATTAGTAATACCCATATATATATCAACAATATCCAAATCAATTTAGAAAGCAAATCAAAGCGCACTCACCAATAAGAATTTTTTTTTCGTAGAAAGCATCGGGTGAAAAAATTGTGTATGTATCCTTTGCTGCTTCGCCTTTTACAATTTGGATTTTCATTAAGTTTTCACTGTGATTCAGCAAGATTATTATTGAAATTAGTTAGTTATCACACTTATCACTTTACACGCACAACTTTCTACACTTTTCCACTTGGTTTTCAATGTTTTTCAAAGATTTAAAGGTGAATTTCGCAATTCGCTGACGATCGACACTTTCACAGAAATAGAGATCGCACTTTAGGGATTGTGCAAGTCATCGATAGGCAATTATCCTACCTTAAGGATGCCACACTTTTCAAACAGTATAACAGTTTTACATTAATAGAAAATTAAAATAAAATGAGGTAAAAAAGAACTAAAACTTCTTGAGATACCCTGGAAAAATTCGAAAATTGTAGATGCCTGAGGCAGCAGGTGCAAGCGCTGGCCCAAGCGGCGAGACAATAAAAATGCCCGTAATTGCAGATGCGAAGCATGGCCAGAATTTGGATTGGGAATAGAATGCCACTGAGTTGGTCATGAGGGGGGGAGCACTAGCGAATCCACATTAGTTGGTTTGGAGCCTGAATTCTAATGGCTACATTTTTGGATGAACATTTGGGGAAAACCTATTTACGAAATTTGTATAACTATCGAGTAAAACATATTTTCTAGTGTTAAGTAAGGATCAGCTATCGCCCAAAGAAAATGCTTATCGATAATGAGAAAGTTTAAATTTGAAACCATAGCCCAGCGCATTCCGTTTAAATAACTCCCTATAAGACTCGTCTTGGCTAACTACCCGTCATTATTTCACCAATAAACATTACAAATTACCACCCACAGCCCAAGTAAGTTGCTATAACAATATTTCAATCGCTTCCCCAATCAATCTGAAGCCCCCAAGACGTCAGGCTCTGCTCTCAACTATTCAATTGGCCAGGGACCTGATGGCAAAGCCCCATTAAATTAGCGAAATCGGGCAACAAAAAAGCGATCGAGTTAAGTAAAAGCCAGCCGGCAAAATTGCACATTTTACAAGTTTACGAACCACTAAATAGAGCCACGCGAGGATCGCCAGCCGGGCTTTTGGCGAATTTATTCCTAAAACAACTCTATCGCGATCACCTCGCCGACGACGACGACGACTCAGTTCGCGGCCCCATAAAGCCAACGATTTATTGCCCAAGTCGGCAACAATTTGACAAGCAAATTGCTATAATTTCTGGACATTGCAATGCGGGGAAATCCCCTCTCTCTTCCTCGCATTTCCCAAGAATGTTGTATGTGTGGACATGGGGCTACGTTTTCGCGCTTTTATCTGTGCAAAATTTATGCGAACGATAAAGCCCCAACGACTACTGGGACTGCAGGAGGAACTTCTTCGGCCAAAGATGGGAATTACGGGGCCCAAAGGCATCTTCTAATTGCATGGCCATTCGGGTTGGATCGCCAGTCGTCCGTTAAATTGCCATAATTTCGCTGGCTTTACGAGCTGCCAAGGAATTCTCATCTTTAGCCTTCAGCGACCACACATATCCAAATAGTTGGGTTTAAATTTAAATGCATTATAAATGCATTAAAAATTCCAAATAAATGATAATCATCATTACGAAATAATACAAAATTAGCACAAAAGTTTGGCTTTTATTAAGCAGTTATTAAATCGCAATTAAATGCCTGACGTGTGGTCCTCAAAGGTCATAAATCCCTAAGAGAAGAATGAAAACAGAAACAATATCAAAAGGCAATCATCATTAAAAATCCAAGGAAGCATAAAATTGGCAGAATAAAAGGAGAGAAAAAGAAGTCCTGCAAAATATAAATGATGATAAGGAAATGTTTTCCCTTTCTTTGCCTTTTTTTTGAGTCGTAAAATCGCTGCCATAAAAATTAAAAGAATATCACATTTTTTTTGGGTTTGTTTAAGCTTTTTTTAAAGTTAGCTCGCACTTTATGGTGAGTTTGAGGACTAATTGTTGCTCTGTGGCTGCTGTGGGGAATTGGGGGAGGGATGCGGCGTATACGACAGGATTTGATGGCACTTAGAAAGCCGTTAATCCTAATTTTATGCACCTAGTCTATGTGTTTGGACCTGGCCAAGGCAATTTAATGGCTCACTTCCCCTGGCTCATAATAATGTTGATTCCTCTGCAGATTCATAAATTTGCGTTAGCCGGAGGTCAAATAGAAAAGCGGAGCTAGCCATAGACTAAATACAAAGTCACTTTAGTAACTCCCCAAGCCACTAAAGTCCCATCAAATTAGTGGGTAGAGATCACCTGGATGGCCATGAATTTTAAACTAAACCATAAATTATGAAATAACAGGACAAGTTTAGCAAGACTATACATAAGATTTTCGGTCTTTTTTTTTTAAATTAACATCTTGTATTTCAGACTCATTTTGTATTTTTAAAAGTCCGACACGCTTATTAACACTTGGACGAACGATATCGATCCGCGATAGATACTAGCGTATCGTTATCGATAAAGGACGCCTATACGCAGCAAATAAGTTTTTCTAGTTAAAAAAGTTTCTCTTGTGAATAATTAACGATTCAAACTAAAAAGATGGCCCAGGAAACGCCCCACAACATCAGCATACGATCAGTAAGTCCTTAGTTTAGTTGGTTTAGTTTGTTAATCACAATAATGAATCCCAAAGGTGACGATCAAGCATTGCTTGAGCTGCGACCACGTAAAAGTAAATTTCTCGCAGACAGACAATGTCCACGTTATTGTTTATGAAGTGGTCAAGGGTTTGTCCGCGGATGCGCCAGCTATGACCCCAGTGGCCCAGGCTATACTACTCCTTGCCACCCTCACATATCCGGATGGCGACAGTTTGGAACAGCTTTCGAGTCTGGTTTTAGGCAAGGGAATGGTTTCAATGACTTTCGAGAAACTTGCGGTGATCCCAGGTGAGAGAGCAGAACAGCCACAGGATCCACCGGTTGTGGATGATCCAGAAAGCGATCTGGACATGGAGCCCTGCACCTCCAAGCAGGCCATGGAGCGTCAAAAGCAACGAGAGGAGCGTAAGGCAAAGAAGGCGGCTGAAGCAAAGCGCACCCCCACTTCCACAGGCATCCAGGTGACCGTTACACGTCGCTTTGACATCTCAACCAGCTTGAATAAGGTCTCCGTTCAGATTAATGGCGGCGAGATCGATGAAATGACCCTCCAGCACTTCTACAAGAAGTTCTTTGTACGCTCGCAGCATTCGTTTAACTATCTGAGGCTAGTCCACGAGAAGTGCGCCGGCAACTGGCTACAGGTCATCAAGAGCGAGAAAGAACCCTACAGCAGTATTAAGTGGGTGTTATAAAATATACTTTCACCCTCTTCCTGTCTGATTTATAATACTTTCCTCTTTTAGGGACTCCGATAGCCCCTTTGAGAACTTCATCAAGCTGTTCGATCGCCAGGCCATGGAACCACAGGACGTGCTGTGGCGCCTGGCCAGCAAGTGCCTACAGGTGAACCAGACAGTGCGCCTCTCCGAGCGCAAATTCGTGCTGAATGTGTTAGATGAGATTCGCCAGATCTTTGAGTACATAACGGCCAACGAGTACACCGTTTGGTTTTTGGTTCCCAGCCTAAAGAAGTCTGGAATAGAGCAGGTGGTGGGTTTTATCGGGGAATATACTATTTGCTTATATTTTGTAATACTTTTTTAATATATTTCCACCAGAACCTCGATGATTTTGATTTGACCAGAGTGCGTTCTTGTATTCGTGCTACTGGCGATCGTGCCAATATATTCTGGAACTACACTAATCATAATATCAAGGATATACTCATGGTCTCCTTCCAGTTGGCCTTGGCCTCGAATGCCAATCAGTCGGTGCTGGTCATGAGTCACATGGAAACGGTGAGTAGTTGATTTTCCTTGCCGTAGTTATATTTTATGCAATGAAAACATAGTCTCTAGCCACAGATTAACTTAAACAACTGGGTAATATTACTTAAAATTTAAGAAAATCTATTATTTCCCATTATATCTTTAGCTATCTGAATTTGTTACCATGCAGTATGTGACTGCCAGCTTTATGAACGATGTCTATTGCAAGAAGCCCTCGAGTCCTGTAAGATTTCTCATTTGTTTGAAGTTGAAGCCCTCAAATTCTATAATTTTTTAACCCTAGAAATGGTATTGTGTTCGCTACCTGCAGCGCATCGTGGACATGGCCTTATTTTTGGGCACAATTGTCATTATAGAGTATCCCAGTGCCTTTACTTTGCTAAGAGGAGGTCGCAAGTTGATAAAGTGCTTCCCAGTAGAGAAAGAGGTTGACGATGGGAACCTCGAATGGGAGATATTCGAAGGGGTGGTCAGGGACAATGACTCCGACATAGAGATCATCAAGGAGTCGGTCAAAATGAAGTAACTAACTGACACATTAATCTATTAGGTAAGGCAATATTATGGCCACGAACATGACATACATCAGCGCTTTCTTTCTCCCCGTAGCCTTGTTCCGAAAAATTCATTTTTCCTGCCGCAAATATTTCCCTGCTCATTTTCTAATTACGCGTGCCACGAGCTCAACTCTGCCCCTGGCTGGCTGGCACACTCATTCTTCAGCTCCATTTCAATTAGGGTTTTGCCGGCTGTCAGTTTGAATGCCACTGGTGGAGGAGTCGAGGGTCCTTGCCAGCGAAGCTCCACTAAAACCAGCAACTACAATGGCTGTCAGACAAGAGGCACGCGTCATTTGCCGGGGCAAAATGCATTTTGCACAAAACCAAGACCATTTTTAGCTAAAATCACCCGGCGACGACCCGGAGCAGAGGAGAAGGCATCCTGTTGGAACGTTGACTGACGGACTTGAATGATTGGCGGTTGTTTGGGGGCAATCCTTCGGGCGCTGCTGCGGGAAAATTTGAGATTCAAGATGCAGTTGCGAGGAAGGCCTTACCTACCTTACGTTTTTATTATTCCTTTCTGAAATTTTAAGTTCTTTGTTTTATGAAATCTTAATATAATTTTTGTATTTAGTTCATTCATGATATTGAATGTAAGTTTAAGTTGATTCTTTATAATTATATAATATATTCATTTGAATTGTTTTGTTTAATTTTTATAACATGGAAAAGTTTTAGAATATAAGCACATTAAGTAAATTTCTATAAAAAAAACTATGGAATTTAATTATAATAAACAAGTTCAATATTTTATTTAAGCTTTCAGTTTATTAATAGAAATAAAGTAGATAGTTTACCTAAAGATATATGTTTAGAGACAAGTAAGATGCTTATCTATGGCGCCATGTATTTTAAAGCTTATATTATCCATGGGTTTATCTTGGAATAACATAAAATATCAATATAGAAGTACATCGTAGGCTAAACATTTCATTCAATAGAGAAATTAGTGAGCTCTGCAGCTCGAGGGCTCCTTGTTTTTTTTTTTCTGTAAGATGCAAATGCAATTTGCAAATTTATTGGCGAAACTGTGGCCCCAGGCAGCTGTTCGTCGTCTACGCAGGTCATAAATAAGCAAACGAAAAATGCATTAGACAGGTTTTCGGGGCCACGATATGCGATGCGTGCCACATTTCGCACCTCCGCCGCTCGAGGAGATCGCATCGCGCCGCATGCCACGGCACTCAGCCAAATGACAGGCAGTCGTCCCGTCCGTCTGTCCGTTCCCCCTGCTAATAAAGCCCCCGCTCTATACACACACACACTCTCCGCATTAATTGCGCAAGGAAATAAGTGTTGTATTTTCCAGCCAGTGTGAATTTTCTTGTTTTTCACAATTTTCTTGTTGTTGGTTGGTTGGTTGGTTTTTAGGTTTTCGGTGTTTTCTGCTTCGGCAATTGGAAAGTGCACACCAAAATGGAGGAGGGAGCTTCTCTCTAGGTTCATGAACAGCAAATTAGTTTCTGCTGAATATTATTTGATGGTTTTTGAGGGCACAGGAAGGATATTAGGAGAAATGCTAATTTAATGGCTAACAGAGAGCGAGAGAAAGTACTTTATACTATTTGAATATCATTTTGGCAGCCATTTGAGGGTATAAATTAATGAAACTATGAATAGTTTAGGGTTTCCGGTTTCTATTTTATTAAAATTTTTAAAAATATTGCCTTTGGAACCGATTAATTTAAAATAAAATAAATAATTTTGTTGCATTATTTAAGTATGATATTCAACCTAATCCTAAATAATTCATTTTTAATCTATTTCTCTTCAGAAAAAACCCACAAAATACACATAAGACTATAGTTTTCATTATTAACCACAGTTTTTAAAACATTTTTTGCTCAAATAAATAATTTAAAAGCATTGCTTCCGAACTACTCTGCCTTTGTCTCCATGAGAATAAAAAGGAAATAAACCCAAAAAAAAGGGGCAAACCTTATTTTTTAGTAATTATAAATTAATAAGTGAGACCCACCAACCAGGGTGCTCCTCCTTCTCTGTTTTCTTTGAGTTTTTTTTTCTTTTTGCGGCAATCTGTAATTATACGGGACTCGGGTCTCTCAAAAGCTGCCACATGGCGGAAGCTGTGCTCCTTTTCCAGCTCTCCATTCTCGCTTCCTATTCTTACTTTGTTTTTTTGTTGACCCGGCAACCTTTAACCCCTGACCGCCGGTGGCAGCTGCTAAAAGCGCCAACGAGTATTAAAAACTCGTTTCGACTAAATATTTAAACAGTTTATTATGCTGGAACCCTCATCGGGGCCGCACACACACACACATATGGGCGTGGCAGGTGCCGCCCACTCGCCAACACTAGCCCGCAACCACGCTATTTCTGCACCCTCTCCCGAGCCCCCCATTTCTGGCGGTGTAAAATGGCGCGTGCAATGCTCCAAAAGGAAATTTAAATTTGAATTAATTATGATGCCACGCCTGGATGCAGGTCCCTGTGTGTCCTGTGTGCTCCCCTCTTCTTCTGCCCTCTCCTATCACATATTGCAAATTGTTGCTGCTTTTGTCGACGCGTCGCCATTGTGGTTCTGCGGGGCATTGTTGCATTTGTTGCATTTACCAACCAAATAACAAATAATAGCACTTAACGCCCCTCGAGGGGTGTTATTTAATTTTTTGTTTAACAAAATGCAAACAACATAAGCAGCTTGACGGGGGTTAAAAACTTTCCATCCGCGAAATGAAATGTTTTGGAAAATTTGGCCAGCAAACAAGAGCTTAAAATTTTCATTGGCGTGTGGGTTTTTCAACTAAATATCAGAGTGCAATTAAATTAAGGGAATAACTAATAAAAAATAGGGGAAATTTGGCAGACATAAGCTAGACAAAACTGACTCTACGTGGATTAGGAAAGGCTCTGGCACAAATTATAGATTAAATTGAGGTAAAGATAATATTTAAATTATTCAAAAGAAATTTTTTGGAGGATATTAGGGTTATTTTATATAAAATGAGGTTTAAAGGTTTTAAAACTAATTAATAAATAAACTTCTAGCAGGTATTTAATGTTGAAATTAATTTAAAAGATATATTTGGTACTAAATAGTCATACAACATTTTTTAGAAATATTTAAATTCTAAGTTGAGAGCGTATCATTATGAAATTACTTTGATGGCTTATTTTGACTCAAATATAGTGAAAAATATCACTGTTAAACTGTTTCTTTAATTCTTAAAATATTTTTAACTATTTCCTTACAAGTAATAATCTTTCTTTTTATTATTTCTAGCTCTTAAAGTATTAATTAACATTTCAGGAAAACCTATTTGCAATTCGGATGGATTACCCCCACATATCAGTTTTGTATAAACGTATTCCTCATGTATTCCCTATTTTCCGTTGGTAATTAATTCCTCTTGAATTTCAGATACTATAAAAACAGCATTATCTATTATTGGGCGTAAATGCCACCACCACCATCACCACCCACAGGTCATTAACATTTAACAAACCCAAAGCACCGAACGAGAAGCGGAACAGGTGAAATCAACCAGTGAATTCATCAACCACCGAGGGGAGCAACAACACTTGCCACAAGAGCAACAATCGATGATGTGGATGGCCAGAAGCAGAATAAAAAAAAACCAAACAACAATTTCAAAATGTGGTGCCAAAGAGTGAAGCCTCACCAGCCAGGCTTTAATGCCACATTCGATGATTTTTCGGCGGAAAAAAATCGCCAGAGAAAAGCTGTATTTCGGTGAGTGGACGTTTTTATTACCCTAACTAACTAAAGTGAAGATTAGATGAATAGTTTATGATTTTAGAAAATTATTTGTTCTGTTTTATCAGAAATTTGATGATTTTTTTTAACGGAAATCAAATCGAAAAAGGATCGTTGCTTAGGATTCAGCTTGTATCTTCTTCTCTTAAAGTTTTTATTTATTTTTTAAATTAAAATTAAACTCTCTTGAAAAGTATTCCAATTTTTAAAGCGCTAAAAGAGCGCGTTTGGTTCTCTGCATTTGCGTTTAATTACGAAATAATCCAAAGTGAGCAGGGTGTCGGGAAATTGATGGGGGTTTCAATGGGTAGATAGGTCTATAGCGGGAGTCCTCCCTTAAAATGTAAGTCATGGGTGGGTGTCCTCCCTTAAAATGTGAGGCTCATGGTGCGAGGAGGGAGCCAGTACTGTGGCGGCCCTTGTCAGCGCCAATGATCCAGCAGTGGACAGGCCGTTGACGTTGCTAACCCAATTAAACTGTCGCCCAGACCGCCCAGATAACATCCTTGCAGGATCCAGTTCTGTACTGCAACCACCGGCTTTTGGCCTCCCCCCAACTGCAGTTGGGGGTCTCTCCTCTGAATGAGTAGCAACTGTTTGGTCTGCCGTGAACTGGCACTTTGCCCGAAATAAACCGCAGAAGCAAAAGCAAAAGCCATTTCCCCCGTTTGCCACTCGCTTCGCGGGGCTTCAATAGCAATTTGGTTAAACTCCTTTTTAATTTCAACCGCAGTTCCATCTCACCGCAATCGACGCCTTGGAATAAAGCCAGCTTCAGCGACGAAAGCGCGTGATGATGGCAACGAATGCTAGGGGAGGGGATAAGATTTATATAACTTTTGGAACGAATTTTAAGTGTTGAGGAATTGTATTTAATTTGTATGGTTTGTTAATAAAAAATACTGATTTAAGTGTTTTAAATATAGCCATAAAAGCGGGCAATATGTGTAATTTGTGACTGTTTTTGAATGGTTTTTATGAACATTTATAGTTGAGCTCAAAAAGAGGGTACAGAAAAAGGCTTCTTTCGTTGTACAAATTATTACAGTTTATGTACACAATTTCTAAGTTTTATTTGAGGCAAATATAATATTGAAAATCCTCATAAAAGTCCTTAGGATACCTGGCTAGCTGAGTTGTGTTCCTGTTTTCATTCTTAGCTTATTTTATTTTTCAGTAATAGTTACTAAACTTATTTTCCCATTTTCCCATTCTTAAATGTTTAAGCTTTAATATTAAATCATGAAAACTGTTTAAATTCATATTCCCATATTAAATTGCCTTTGCTTTTTCTATTTTAAGCTCCGTTTTTACAGCTGCTGCGAAAAATTGAATCGAATGTTTTGTTTTAGTTATCGCTGGCTGCTCTGCTGGCTTTATTTAAAAAAGAAAATCACCCCCCTCAGCCAACCATTATCTTTTGTGGCAGGACAATTTTCAGCGCCATAAACGGCGGCAAATTTCATTAGCATCCCAGGCTAGACATCATCCAACGAACAAAAGGGCCACGACAACGATTTCTTTTACTCTGCGTCTGGGCGAAATCAAATTCTGGCTAAATTGAGTGCACAGCATGTCTTAAAAAAAAGGCCAGAGCTTCGTGCTGGAAAATCCTTAACAATATTGAAGCGGTTTTAATTGTCTTTTTCGAGGGCAAAGGCAAAGGCAAATGGCGTTTTTCTTCTCATATTTGTAATGTGCAAATATGCGAATATTGTTTTTTTATTTTTCTTCTTTGGATATATATACAAATATATATGTATATATTTTGGCAACTTTCTGTGTTGACTCTGAACATTTTGTGTTGACTTTTGTCAGCGGCCTTGAGCGAGGGCCTCGACTCCGACTTGTGCTGAACTTCAACATCAAAAGTTGGGCAAACAACAAATGCATTTCCCTCTTCTGCTTATGCAATTAACCCAGAAAATTCCTTCATTTTCCAGCCTGGGTGTTTTCCTTTGCCAAATTGTTTACACAATCGGATACCAGAGGGAGAGAGCCAAAGCATTTTTAATTAGTCCGAGTTTTCGCCTTTTTTCTTCCTGTTTTTTGTTTGATTGAAATCGATGGTTTATAATTGATTTTGAGGGTTAAAAGGTAAAACAAACAGAAAGTCAATAAATATTTGGTTTTAATTAATACAGAGCTTAATGTAAAGCTATTTCCTGTGGGATTAAAACGTTAAATTAGATTTTATAAATTAGAGAATTGGTTCTAAAGAAATATTTAAAATAAAATAAATATTTGTATTTTTTTTGTAATATTTCCCCCTGCTTATTTAATATTTATTAAGTGCAAATAGGATTGCACTGAACAATGTTGTGCATTTGGGAATTTAATTATGTTTTTTGTACTTGTAAAATTTATATTTTATTATTTGGAATTTAACGCTTAAATTATTTACTCACTTGATAAGAACCTGTCAGAAAAACAACTACGAAATAACAATTACAGCCAAATGAGTTAAATAACTTAAGCGTTAAATTGTTAATACAAAAATGTAATTTAATTTAAATAGTTTGCTTAACCACTCTAAATATTCCGTTTTGTGGCAGAAATCATGCCAAGACTGCGTTTTATTTGATGCGAGACAAACATCAGGAATTAGAACCCGCTGGCGAAACATTCGTTTCATCACGACAGCTCCTCCTGGCTCCTGGCTGCTGCTCCTCCTGGGAAAGGCAGGGCCAGGACATGGCACAGCCTGCTGTGCGGCGCATCCTTTGTTTGTAATTAATTTCAATATAGCGAGGCATTACAAGAGAAACTCAGTAAATTTCAAAGTATGCTGCGAAGCCAATAAACTCGGGCGTAGCCAAGGGTGGGATGGGTATGTTTCTGGATGGAGAAGTGGGCAGGAGGTTCAAGTACACACACTCGCAGACACATGGTGTGTAAAATACATTGTGAATATTGCACACGAGACGCGTGAGATGAAAGAAAATGCTAAAATTTAAACCTGAAACACGTTGAAGCAGAGTTGCCAATTGGGAGGTATTACAGCCAAGTCTGTTTAAGCCATAAACTTTATAGAAAAAAAATAACAGTCTGGGAAATACAAAGGGAAATATATGGTGGAAATTTAAGCCATGAGTAGAAAAAGCTGAAAAATAGATTGAAAACTAATAATACCACAAACAGGGATCCTTTGGGACCACTTAATTTATTTTTTCAGGATTAAGCTACTTTAAAAAAACTACATTTAAATAATCTGCATCTCTTTTAATATTTACTCATGTAGTCCTGTGTAATTAAGGATATTTTTAGCATTGGTTAAACAATATTTTAAGAAATTTTTTGTTTAAATAAATAAATATATTGCCAGCACTGACATTACTCGAATGAGAGGTGTATAGCTTGTGCCTGAAAGAGATAGCGAGTTGAAAGTTGAGTGGGCCAAGAGGTGGACTTTTCCACCTCCGCCCAAATCCCATTTCCAGCGACTAGCGGCGTATTACTTTGCCCATAAAAGTAGTTAAATTATGTTGACTGAAAAACAGCGCTGGAATTTCTGTGTGTGTGTTCAGGGGGCAGTGGGTGATGGGCGGCGGTGGGTGGTGTGCTGGCTGGGCCAAGGTTGTTTGGTAACACACACATTGCGATTCGTATTTTTGCGCCAAAGCAGATAAAAGTAACTCGCACTCGCCATTTTAGTTAAAATATTTGCACGTTCGCTGGGATTGCACACGTTCCTGACAGAGATGGCTAGATTGAGCGAAAGAGACCGAACGATTGGGGGGGCAAATGTTTGGTTTGCTGTTCATTTTATTGAAATTCTCTTTCGCATATTGGCTGGGGAATTGTTTTCGGTGGCTGCTACTATTTTCCCTCTTAATTTTTTTTTTTTTTTGTTTGTCCGATGAGCAGCTTTAGTTGCCACACACAAAATCTAAGCGAACAAGGTGAAAGTAAATGAAAATCCTTTTTAGCTTCGGTTTTAACTTTTTACAATATATTTAGCAGCGATAATTTTCAGGATATGTGCTAGCTAGAGCTTGAAAAATGTGAATTATGTATCATATTCAATAACATTGTCAAGGAATTTTCTTTATTTTTAAACAATTATCAATTTTGGGTTAGTATTTTAAGGATAAGAACTTTGTGTGCTCTCTCCTCTACGCTTTGGCTGAAATGTACAAGCAATAGCAAACGAGAAAGGATTTTTAAGGCTACTGTCTGAGAGAGCTTAGGATGTTCTCCTTGTGCTCCTTTCAGTTTCATTTCGTAAGGACTTACCGAATGATTTCCTTTTCCTGAAAAAGTCTCAAAAACTTAATTACTGATTTGAAGCTTAAAATATTTAATGGAATCCTAAGAGCACTTGCTCTTTCCAATCAGTAAAGCTGATAAGAAATCACCGCCTGCTATTATATTCAACATTCGTATGTGAACACAATTACGTTAGCTTTCTGTCGGCTCAAGTTTGATTGAAATATTGCTCGGAATTTGTGCATTGCAGCTTAAGTTGCCGCTTCCTGCTCCCGTTCATCAGCTGTTATCCTGCTCCGGCTGCTGCTTCCCGGTTTTCGGCGACAATTAACAAACAGCCAGCTAATGCTCATAATGAGCTTGCATGCGATTAATTTTCCACTTGAGCTGTTGAATTTCACGCAGCCTCTCGCCCGAGAGCCTCATCTCCATCTCTATCTCGAGTGCACTCCATAAATCATATTCCATTGTCGGTGGAGAACAGAAGTCTGGGGGTCTTATCTGGGTCGGAGAATTAGGAGGTGGCAATCGCCTTCATTCCCGGTCCCTGTCTCTGTCCCTGTCTATGCCAGCCGCCTGGCTTCGCTGCATATCAGAGACTCACGTCAGATGTCACTAATCTAAATTTATGCAAATTGCCAACTGTCTGAAGTTGGCTCACATGCGATTTCCAGTGCCACCGCCACAGGCAGATTCCGAATGCAGATCCGAGCTGAGAGCTGAAAGCTTCAACTGGAAACTGAAAGAGTCTTTGCAACAGTTGTAAAAATGCAGCTAAATTCAAATTTGACATGCAGCGTAGTCGTTGGAATGGTGGATTTTCGCGGAGTCTCAACGTTGCTTCATTTGGGATGCAGAGCAGCCACCATCCGCCACTCGCTACCAGCTACCAGTTACCAGTTACCAGTTGAATCAGCTCCTCGCCTCGGCAAGCTCTTATTAAATTAAAACGAAGGCGTTTAAGTGCCGCCGCCCGAAGCCACCATGCCAAGATCCAGGAGAGACTCAATCTGATATGCAAAACATTTTTGAAATAACTCAGCCGTAAACAGTTCAGCTGGTGAACAAACTCCCCCGGATCCCAGCCATGTCCCCATCCATGAGCTCAACTCAGAACTTCTCTCAAGCTTAGCCAAATTAATTGAAAAAGTTACACGCATCGCCAGCTCCACCTCGTCTATAGTCTCCTTCTGACTCTTCTCTGTTCCTTTTTTTTTTTGTTTTCTTCTCTGCAGCAGGCAGCACGCCAAGGGAGTCTTACAAACACATTCCTACAGTTGGCCCAAAAAGGATTCGCACTTGATTAGTCCAGCGGGTTGAGAGGGCACAGCGATTGCACTTAGTATCGACTTGAAAGTGGATTTTATTTTCATCTTGATAAAAAATACAGATTCAAATGAAGATGATTTTAAAACGAAAGAGTTTTAATTAGGGTTTTATGATTAATATTTTAGATGTTGTAAAACGTATTGAATTATTTTTGAGAAACAATTTATAAACCTTCTTGAAAACCATCCAAAAAACCTACTTAAAAACAGCCTTAAAAATTTCAAAAAACAAGAAAAGTAAGTTCCACAAAAACTGCTTATAAATTGCGTTGAAAATCTCCCCAAAAACCTTTACAAAAACCACTTAAAAGGTTTAAAAAGTCTTAAGAAAAAAAACAGAAAAACTTTCTGTTATTTTAAGTTAACAGTGAAATATGTCTCTTAAAGGAAATCACTATATTAAATATAAAATCATCACCTAATATCATAGACTTAAATCTCAAAAATCCCTTCAGTATTTATATTTCAGCGATTTCTTTTCTGAGAACTCTCCATCCATTTGCCCGTTTGGCAACCTTTTTGGCGAGCTCGAAGCTCAACGGGCTCTGTGCGCTTTACCTTTCGGTTTCATTATCGCGAAAACGGCACGCGATGCCAGAGGAGAATCCAGAACCCAAAGCCAGAGCCAGAGAATCACTACCACCTGGGCGAAATCCGTTGCCAAAGTCGCTGCCAGCCAGCCATTTACAAGTCGGCGCGTTTGTAATCGCTTGCAGCTTCCCTGCTGTAGCCTGTAGCCCGCTGTAACTCCTCGATTTTCCACCCGATTTTCCCGCAGCCAACTGCCGCCACTTAGGTGCCCATATGCAAAGCGACAAAGTGTGAAATTTCACTGGGCAGGGAGACGGAGGGGAGCCTCGGTCCACACGTGTGTGTTTGTCTGGAGGGGAAGAAGATCCCAGTGCCAGGGCCAATTCCAGTTCCAGTTGACCAGCGGGCCATGTTGGCATAAGCTCCTAAACTACCTGATATGGACAAAGTTCTCTTCTTGGGCTAATTAATGCGGCAAAGGGAGATTTTATTGGGCTTAAAGCAAGGCCAAGAAGTAATGGCAAAAGGAAAAAAATGTAACAGAAATTAGTCATTGGGAAGAGTTTTTTCCCTTATAATTAATTAAAGATTATATATTCTAAAGTTTAGTTAAGAATTTATAATTTTTTAATCCAGAAAGTAAAATATAAATTGATATATTTTATTGAGTCAGAAATGTAGGTCTTTCAAGTACATTTTTGATTTAAGACAATTTTCAAAAGTATTTAAAGTTTAAGCATTTTATCTTAGCATTTTTACATTTAAATTATATAATATTAACCAATTTAAGTAACCCTTATCTTAGTTTCTTAGTTTTTCTTTTCATTTCTTGTTGAGAAAAGTAACTGGGGATGCGATAAATTCACTTTTAGCATATCTCTCAGACTGCACAAAGCAGAGGAGCCTCGTTGGGGAGCTCCCACTTTTGGCCAACATTTGTCAGCGGCTTGTGCCCTTATTTTATTTGCACTTGTCTTCGGCTAGCTCCTGTTTCCCCCTCCGCTACCCCAAAAATGTAACAATTTCAACCTATAATTTATTCAGCTAAATCCTTTTGCCGCCACCAGCAAGGGCGAGCGCAGTGAAAATAAATTAAATGGAAATCATTTGTCTTGCTCAACAAAATATCAAGCAAATGGGCAAGGGGGAGGAGGGATGGAACCTCCAACAAGTGGCATCCAGCTCCCCCATGAAATTTGCATAAAGAAATAATATTCATTGTGCCAGAGAGAGCGAGCTGGAAGAGGACTCTCTGTGCAAAAAAGGATTTGAACATGTCAAAATTGTCCTTGACGGACGCTAAAGTGGATAAAATGATTTCGTTTTTCGTTTTTATACCCAGAGCATTCGCCTGGGGGATTAGCTAAGGAGACTTCAAGTATTTTCTGCTTCCCCAAAACCTCTGCAAGTATGCAACAATTTGGGTTCTGGCGCTCCTTCAATCGATTTGGTCAGCTGCTAAACCTTTGGGGCTTATCACAACTTAACTAAACAAGTTTATATGTATGTATGTATGTATAGGCGTGTGCCACGCCCACTATAAACCAGACAGAGTTGAAACTATCTGGAAAATCTCGGTCGGGGCGATTAACAAGATTAAAAGCGCCATTAAATGCTTTGATTTGGCTGAAACACACACAACACAGGCCAAGAGACCACGCAACCGCAGATACGCAAATGTTCAGCCAGCAGGCAGGAGCAGGAGCAGGATGTGTGTGTGCTGCCGGATACAAAGATACTTTTGCTGCTCCGAGTAGGTGGAGTCGCCCGAGTCCGAAAGGCGCACCCAATAATTTATCCCCATGCCCGCCTTCTCGAAGGAACAACACATGTTTGTGGCTCCAGCTCCGATTTGGAAGCTGGTTTTTGGTATGCCTTCTGTTCCATCTGTTCCATCCTTGGCCCGGAACGTAAATTACGCCCAAAATTTGCTGTTAAGTAGTTTAGCGCCAGCGGCAGAGATACATTCGTATCTCCACCTCCACCTCGGTACGTGTGTCCCTTATCTGCCAGATTGATTTAGGTTGCGGGTTAAGCTCCTCCACACTTGATTCCAAATCTCAAATCGCCGCTGATTATTATATATGTTTGGGATTTGTCTGTTCCGGGGGTTTTGCTTTGTTTTGTTGGCTAAATTTGCTACGAAACAATGGTCCATGGTCCTAATTTTTAATTGTTATTTAAAATTTAACAAATTACAAATCGAATTTTGTCCAAAAATACAACAATTTCAAATCACAAGGTAATGCTGTGTTTGTTTAGCCATGTTCTGGACAACAAACAATTTTTGGAATTTTTTCAAAAATTGTAAAAAAAAGATTAAATTTGGGTTGCAAGTTTGTTAAGATTAAAGAAACATATTCAGCAATGCTTTCCGATTTGCAATTGGTGAACTATTTTCCAAAATATGATTTTTCAATTTTGCAATTTGTCATTTACAATTTCAGAAAATGGTTAGATCGGTTCTCCTATTAATCCTGATCAAGAATATATAGAGTTTATCGGGTCGAAAATTACTCCTTCTTGTGTTTAAAGATAATTTTAAAAAGTTTTTAAAAGGGTCGTCAGACAGAAAACGCCATCAAGTGGCCATAATTTGAACTACAGCTTGTGTGCGAGGGGAAAGAGAGGGAAAGAGCGCGATGGATTTGCTCGTTTTACACTGTTTCCCTCTCTTTCCTCTCACCAACAAGCTGTAGTTCAAACTGTGGCCGCTAGATGGCGCTTTCGTAGTACTTGAGACCATTTTAAAATATGTTTTAAAATAGTATGTAAATTAGCAAATTAGTCATTTCCGACCCCATAAACCCTATATATTCTTAATCAGCATAAACAGGAGAATTGTTCTACCCACGTTCTGACATTTTAAAACGCAAGTTTAAAAATTTTAAATTTTGTTAATTTATTATTTATTATACATAAATGCGCATTGTTTGCCATTTTAATGTGCTTATGTTTAGTAATTAGCAAATGCTTTTGCTATGTGCAATAAAGTTCAGGGGTGAACAATATTCAGAAATGAAATGAAATCCAATTTCAAATGCATACAAACCGGGAAACATTTATTTTTATGTTTTTTGAGCTGAAAGCACTGCGTTGCAAAGGTGTAAAGTTGTTGTATAGAGTATTTTATGCTTTGAACCTTAATTAATGTAATTTTATTTATATTTTTAAGTGGGGTTTGTAAATTAAGCTTCACACTTATTAGCATGTTAGCACTGCAGGCAAAGCCTGAAAAACAGATCGAAGAAGAGGGCATTGGGAAATGTTGCTTTTAAGTTACCTTTAATACTTATTAATATTAAATATTTAATACTCTCTTTAGCCACCTTGAAACTTTGAAATGTCTTTATTTAAATATTTATTTACTTTAACTCACCTACTTACAAATATGAAACCCACTGTTTCATTTACAATTAAACAAAAAATATATTAAATTATATATATATTAATGCTTTTTTGTTCAACATTTTCCCCAGTTTAGTTTTAAATGCATTTAAACAATAGAGAGTAAAATTCTGGCTAAAAGCTAAATTGCGTTTACACTGGAAAGAGGCAAATGGCAAAAGGCAAAGGGAAAGGCAACGGCAGTGGCATACACAAATGAGCAAAAATAATTTAATGGCGAATTGCAGCGGCAACTAATTTAAATTGAAATTAAAATTGATTGTTTTTTAAACGCATCGCGGCACGTAGGCCTCCATGCGGAGGGGCGGGTTAAGAGTGCCGGTTGCCAGTCGGGTGTTAAGTGGGGGCTGTTGTGCGTGTCAGAGTGGAACAGTGGAGTCTGCTCCCAGTGCTCCTGCTGCTGCTGCTGCCACGTCATTTGCAACAATGCCGGGGCAAAAAGCAAACAATGGGCAATGGAACGCTCCGCTTCGCTCAGAATGTTCAACAAGCAAACAAATTCGTTAACAAATGTTCGAAATTGCAACAGCAGCAGCGGCAGCAACAATGCTTAAAACAAAAGCAAAACAAAAATTGAAATTGGCCAGCTCTCCGCCTCCGCCGCCTCCTACTCATGAAAGGAACCTTGTCGTCGGGGCAAAAATTAATGAAACAATAAATGAATTGGTCAGCAATGATCAGCGGATATCGACAATCCATGTGCCCTGATATCTTTAGGTGGAGTTATTTTATAATTATATACATATATTTGAATATTTATTATATTATTAAAAGAAGAGGGAAAATAAGGGAAAGCACTAAAAACTGGGAAAAGGATTTAGACTTTCGAAAATGTAAAGTATGTTCACTTTTAATATTTTACATAAAATTTTAAATATTAAAACATAGAAATTAAGAAAGACGCAATTAAAAAATAACTTGATCTTACTTTTATAAATATTTGAGATGGCAAATTGAGGACAAATTAAATTTTCCTGACTTCCTTTTTATAGTAAAAATAATAGTTTTAAAATAATTGTATTATATATTCATCATTATTTTATTCTTAATTATTTTACTATTTATTATTTACAAACCAGTATATTAAATTTTCATTCAAAAATTAGAAACTTCTTGAAAAACCTATGTCTAACATTTTATATATTTTTTTTAAAAATGGTTTATTTTAACCTTTATTGTTTTATTCCACATTTGTATTTGAATTATTAGAAAAACCTAACATACAAATTTTAGATTTCATAATAATTTATTTTAATTTCGTTAAGTTATCTCTCTAGACTCTTAAGCATTTTTTTTTTCGTTTTCCCCAACTGAATAGTGCATTTTCTGGTGAACCTCTAAACGAACTAAGCCCATTTTCACATCACATTTTCCCAGCGCGTGCCGGCACACACTATTTTTTTTTTATTTTCCCCACCCACCACCCCCTCTCTTTCTCTCTAGGATTTTCCCCTCTCTGTT
>VNJN01006903.1:0-15993 GCA_008042485.1 Drosophila mayri | reverse complement strand
GCGTTCGTACACCGTGCCGAGAGCTGAGCGATGCGGTGCGTGCCCACTTCCGAGGCATCACTCTGGCTGACGAGCGGTTCTATTTGCCAGCCACGATTTCCGTCGTTCTGGGCGCGGACATGTATCCGCGCATCATTCAGGCGGGCTTCCTAAAGATTCAGGAAGGGTTACCGGTGGCCCAAAGCACAATTTTTGGATGGTTCGTGTCTGGAGCCTGCCACCAGCCGTAACAACGTGGGACCAATTGCAACCCGAGTGATTGCAAGGGGGGCGGGATGTTTAGGTGAGGGGCCCTCTGTGCCGCCTTGGCTCACTAGAACTTAAGAGCGCACCCGCGCTCGCCCCTCTTTTGTGCTCAGGGCCTCGGGTCCGCCGTCGCTGCTCCCGCTCTCGTGCTTGGCCTTCCGCCGCTCGGGCCCGCTCCCATACTGTTAAGCTGAGCTTATCGGTCGGGAGCGCGGCCCTTATGTTAAGCTAAGTTAGTTACATGTATGAAGTTGAATAAACCGCTTGCGACTGCCCATTGAAATACCAAGACGCCCCCGACTCTACTTTTTGCTTGCGCAGTGGGATTTTCCTGGGTGCCACCTACCGTTCTACAACTTCAATTTCTGGCGATCTTTGGCGGCAGAAGCGCCCCCCTACACACCTACTCTTATGCACTTGGTTTACATATCAGTGGTGCGTCCGACACTGCTGTACGGAGTCTTAGTGTGGTGGCAAGCCACGGAAAAGAGAACTTACATCAAGCTTATGGAAAAAATCCAGTGGCATATAAATATGATCTGCATATTTCCGGGGCGCTGAGGGGGGGGCCTTACCCCCTCGAAGTCATACTCGGTATTGATCCCCTATATATTAATGCGCAACTGAATGCAGGAAAGGCCGCACAACGCCTAGTAGCAGCAGGAAATTTGTCACCACAAGGATTCGGGCATAGGTGATCAAATCCATGCAATCGTCTGAGGTTTGCTCCAAAAATATACTGGCAAGCAGGGAAGCACTAGATACATTAAGCACGACAACGTCAATGCGGATCTATTTTGTTCCCAGCCACCAGGGCATCGATGGCAACGAGACCGAGGATGTACTTGCAAAGGAAGGAGTCAGACTAACGAGCGACAGGACAAAAAACGACCCCGTCTCCCTAAGAACGATTTAAAGCGAGCTAGAGAGTCAAGCAGACGCACGAGCAAGAAGCAGATGGAGAATTAACTCCGCAACCTGTAAAATATCGAGAATCATGTGCAGAGAGTGTAGCGAAAAACTCACCCGCTATGTGCTGCACCTCCCAAGGAAGGACTGCAGACTACTAGTGGAAATACTCATAGGACACTGCCTGGCTGGCTGCAGTCAAGCTGGGCATCACCGACAATGGCAAGTGCAGGAAGTGTGATGAACCTGAGGGAACCGAAACCTAGGAGCATCTCATCTGCAAGAGCCCGGCCCTAACACGGGCAAGAATATGGTACTTAGGCGTCTCCTTGCTGGGCACCCTAGGAGAGGCCTCCAAGGGAACGCCAGGTGAACTGCTCGCTTTCGCGAAATACTTCTCGATCCTCAAGGACTTCGAAACCGCGTAAATTGCTCTAGGTCCATTCAAGGAGAAATCCCCGGGCAACTAAGGGCCATACTGGCCTATGCGTGGCCCCCCATAAGGGCTGCCCGGACTAACCTAACCTAACATAATGCCAAGACAAGTGGTACAGTGCATTCCATAGTTTCCAATTAACCACTCACCAATGAAGGTTTTCGCTTATCAAATTTGTTCGGCCGTCGTGTGGTCAAAAGTGGATGCCAATCTCTGGCTCAATCTCCGCCGCACGTGCGTGTCCGCACTCCAATGCGTGCGCTAAGAGAGAGCGTGCGGGATCATTTTCGGGACATCACATTGGCGGATGACCGATTTTATCTCCCGGCGACAATCTCCGTGGTCCTTGGTGCGGACGTGTATCCGAAGGTGATGCAGTCAGGTTTCCTCAAAGTACAGGAAGGACTACCGGTAGCTCAAAGCACCGTGTCTGGCTGGGTCCTGTCCGGAGCCTGCCACCAGTCATGAGGAGCAGCGGGCCAAGTTGCAGCCCGCATGGTTGCAAGGGGGGCCGGAATGTTCAGGCCAGGAGCCACTGTACGTCCGCCGGGCAGAGCGGGTCGAAGAGCACCGCTCTTATCAATCCGTCGTGCGATCTCTGCTCTGTTAAGCGTGGTTCGGGACCGCGATAAGCCGACCATCGTTGCACTCCCGCTCTCTTTTTTTTCTCTCTTTTACTTATGTATATGAAGTGGAATAAAACAGACGTGCGTCTCCGTACACCTATTCATCGACTTGGAAATTATTTCGTGGGCCTGCGGTGCAAATAAGCAGCCGGCCGCCTTCTGCAGAAACAATATTTAACAAATGTATGTAAATACATATATATACACATGTGTACATACACTCATATTTAACATAAATTAACTAATTTCCTAAAAAATAAAAAAAAAGGAATAAAATTATCCATCAACTAAATATAATAAAATAAATAAATAATATTTCCGAATTAATTTCGACACGATTTCTGTGAGTTTCGAAATTCAAGAGTGCGTGTTTAAGTTAAGGCAAATGCCACAATGAAATATCATCAAGAAGTTCATACTTAGTTCCTTTTCGTTCACTGTGTTCCAGCGCTTGCATTTATTTTCACTTTTATACTCACATAAGCGATACAGTCCACTCCACTGATCTACTGCCGCTTTCGAAACTTAAAAATACATACCCTTATATTTACTACAAATATGCAAATATAAATAATTGGCACAACCAACATACATCCAAGAAAGAATAACTATAAATTAAGAAACTACGATATTTATACTACTACTTATTAATTATTACAGTCAACAGCTCCTATATAAACAAATACATTTTCACATAAATACAAAAATACAAACATAATTACAAGAGTCGGACGAAAAGCCACCGGTTCAATTTACATATTCATACTTATTAATTCGCCGTTGCTCTATTCTTTCTTTCTCAGCGTCTTGTTATCTCCGCTATTCTCCATTGATTCCGAAAATAGTACCGCCACAATTACAGCAGCGGTCAACAAAATAAGTCCGGACACATAAAATAATTGGTAAATTATTTTTTATAAAATTCCAACTAACTAATTCAGTTATAAATTAGCATGCGCTTCCATTTCCGCATTAGTGTGACCTTAAATGTTTTCCTACTGAGCTGAATTATTGAACTATTTCCAACGCTTCCACATGCATCCAATAAAATTCAAATTAAAATTCAGAAAAATATTTATTCAGAAAATTTGCTCTGTCTCCGATTGGTTCCAAAATTTCAAACCCAATTTAATCCAAATCCAGTATAAATAATTCGAAACATCTATATATAAACAATCCAGATTTTCGAAAGCATAACAAAATATACGGTAGGGCTTCATCCGCGTTAGACAAATTTATGTTGACTTCTGACCGATATGAGGATGCCTATTTTGAAAGGTGTGCCGCCCAGCTTATGGAACAGATCGACACGATCTCTATTAAACCCGTTCCGCCCAAAATTTCCTCTCCGTCTGGCTGTCGGCTTCCTCCGTGCGTTACGGAATTTTTGTCAGTCGATTATCTATCCTGGCCGACTCTCCGAGATCTTTTCACAGCGGTCTGCATTAACAATCCTGTGTTGACCCCTGTAGAAAAGTTGTTCTATCTAAATGCCAAGGGGTCAAAATTCTGAAGTGCATGGACGACCCGACTCGGAAGTGGCTGACGACCCGGACGTTCCCACCGCAGACTGGAAGGTACTGCACATTGCGAGCCGGACACCCAAACAGCGTGGCCAGTGCGTAGTCCTCCAGATCAACAAGGAGGCGGAGGACATCCTGTACCCCAAGTATGGGAAGATGGCGTGGGGCATAGGTAGTTTCTACCTACGCCTCAAAAAGCGCCACCAAACGGGGACAAGGATGATCACACCCTGCAGGCAGGCGAGGTGGAGAAGGTCTTGACTCCATCATCGACGCTGCCCAGGATATGACTCTTGACGCATCGGAGGAGAAGAAAGAGGACGGTGATGTGACAGTCGTAGTCAACCTGTCCGGAGATGGTACCCATGGTACTGCAGGTCAACCTCCATAAAAGCAAGCTCGCGTCGACGGAACTCCTGATGGCCATGGAGCAAGGGTCCGTCGATATAGCCTTAGTCCATAAGCAGTGGATTGCCTCGGGCAATTCCATCGCCGGACTAAGGTCCTCAACATTCAATGTGTTATACACACCGCCGGTAAGCAGAAGTAGAACCGCCGTACTTGTACGAAAGGGTCTCCAAGCTAACCTTATATCTCATTACAGCACGGATGATCTGACTGTGGTGATGCTGGAAAGCGTGAAGAAGTGCCTACTGGTAGCTTCCTGCTACATGGCTCACGACAGGACAGCCCCACCGGAGGAACTCAGGAGCCTGGTAGAAGCCAGCCCGAAAAACCAGCAAATTCTGGTCGGCGCAGACGCCAACGCACACCACTGCGTGTGGGGAAGCCCCGACAATAAGGAAAGAGGTAAGTCACTTTTAGACTATATACTTTGTTACAATCTCTACGTTGCAAATATTGGGGATGTACATACCTCCTCTAATGTGCTAGACTTAACACTAGTTACTTCGAACATTCGAACACTATGACTTCGAACATTCCCCAAAACCACCTGTCTTTAGAAATCCCCGGAACACCACCTGGGAAAAGATCAAAAGGACAATCACCGCGAGACTCGCGACTGGTCCGGGCATAGTTAAATACGTGGGGGAAATAGAAAAGTCCCTAGAGACGGTCTCCAAAGAATTACTAAATGCGTACCACGCATCTTGCCCAATAGCAAGAAATAGGAAGAGAACTAAGCCTCCATGGTGGAACAGGGATATCTCTCCCCAACGCAACAACCTCAGAGAGGTCTTCAAAATCGCTAAACAAGCGAAAGATGACACAATCAACGAGGAATATAAAATCTTACAAAGGGAATACAACTAGGAAATATGAAGGGCGCAAAGAAGCTCTTGGAGGAACTTCTGCTCAAACATAGAGACGGAGTCTCTAAAGCTAAAAAAAAAACGTTGGATAGCGGACTAAGGCAGCGATACAAGATACCGCCATGGATGACCCCAAAAATTAACGCAACCAGGCTAACCCCAAAACACAAGTCAAATACCTTGGCACTGTTCTAGACAGCATGCTGGCATGGAAACCCAATATACTAGAAAGGGTGAATAAGGCCACCATCGCACTTTATGCATCCAAGAAGATGCTCAGTAGCACATGTGGTCTCTCAACTTCTCTGATGCACTGGGTTTACATATCAGTGGTGCGTCCGACACTACTGTACGGAGTCTTAGTGTGGTGGCAAGCAACGGAAAAGAGAACTTACATCAAGCTTATGGAAAGAACCCAGCGGCAGGCACTGCTCTGCATATCAGGGGCGCTGAGGTCAACCCCTACTTAAGCACTCGAAGTCATACTCGGTATCGATCCCCTAGATATTTATGCTCAACTGACTGCAGGAAAGGCCGCACAACGCCTAGTAGCATCAGGAAATATGTCGCCACAAGGATTCGGGCATAGCTCAATTGGCCGAGACATGAGCAGTTTAACTGACTACATGATTCCCAGAACCTGCCCGGATGCTAAAATAATAACACTCATGGGAGCGGAAGACTGGAAAACGGCTTATGACCACACTCGATACCTCAACATATACACTGACGGCTCCAAGATGGAAGGAGGTGTAGGAGCGGGCATATACTGCACAGACCCTGAGACAAAGCTGTCGGATAAGTTACCAAGCCATTGCAGTATATTCCAGGCGGAAGTCTTCGCCATCAGGAAGGCGGCTGAGCTTGCGCAGGGAATAGACCGAACACTTAAGGCGGTAAAGTTGTTCGTAGACAGTCAAGCGGCGATCAAATCCATGCAATCGTCTAAGGTCTGCTCCAGAAATGTACTGGCAAGCAGGGAAGCACTAGATACCTTAAGCACGACAACGTCAATGCGGATCTATTGGGTTCCCAGCCACCGGGCATCGATGGCAACGAGACCGAGGATGTACTTGCAAAGGAAGGAGTCAGACTGACGAGCGACAGAACAGAAAACGTCCCCGTCTCCCTAAAAACGCTCCAAAGCGAGCTAGAGAGTCGAGTAGACGCACGAGCAAGAAGCAGATAGAGAAGAAACTCCGGAACCTGGCAAATATCGATAATCATGTGCAGAGAGTGTAGCGAAAAACTCACCCGCTATGTGCTGCACCTCCCAAGGAAGGACTGCAGACTACTAGTGGAAATACTCATAGGACACTGCCTGGCTGCGACACATGCAGTCAAGCTGGACATCACCAACAAGTGCAGGAAGTGTGATGAACCTAAAGCAACCGAAACCTAGGAGCATCTCAACTGCAAGAGCCCGGCCCTTACATGGGCAAGAATAAGGAACTTAGGCGTCTCATTGCTGGGCTCCCTAGGAGAGGCCCTCAAGAGAACGCCCGGTGAACTGCTCGCTTTTGCAAAAAACTCCTCGATTTTCAAGGACTGCTTTAGGTCCATTCAAGGAAAAGTCAACCGGGCAACTAAGGTCCATACTGGCCTGTGCTTGGCCCCCCATGAGGCCCGCCCGGACTAACCTAACCTAACAGATGTTTGATCACCCATTAATAGATGGTGGAAGGTGTATGGAATCGTCGCATGTAGAAATCGAAGTTTCACATCCAAAAATCCTAACAAATGGACTGTGTGTAAAAAGTAAACTTTTTACTAAAAAGTTTTTAGTTACTATGCTGTATTACAATGGTTCACGAGAGAATAGAGCTGTAAATCATCGATGTTTACCTACATCGATGTATCGATACATACATTTTTTGTGTAATTTACCCAGTCGGACTTTTATGTAGGAAGTCTACATGGTTTTCCAACCAAAAAGTTCATGGGGTTGTACCCTACCGTCCATGTAAAGTTCTCATTCGCTTTTATACATGGGCGGCCGGGGTAATTCATGATGTCGACGTCGCTGCTCGTCTCGCTGTGAAATTCACGTGCAACGTTCATGGGGGAAATTCAAATGAAAAAAAAAAAAAGAAAAAATGTTCGGCCGGACTGGGGTTCGAACCCGGGTCTCTGCGATTCTCAGTCCAGCCGCTTAGACACCGCGCACCGTTGCCAATTAAATGTGCAACGCCGATATGCAGATAGATGCATATTGCTATTTCAACAGCGCGCTGCTTGTTAACTGCTTGGTAACTGCTTAGTTAGTGCTTGTTGAAAATATATCCCGAAAGGGAAAATAAACATAAAACTCCATACCCGCTGGTGGCAGCTTTTCATTATGAGCAGCTCACATCATGAAGCAAAGTCCGACTGGGTAGGATTGCATGATATTTAAAAAATATCGTATCAACGATATTGTACTTTTTTAAAAAATATGTAAAAATTTTGTAAATATCAAGAAAAAATATCCATATATCCTCTATTTTTGATATACAAAAAAATAAATTATTTTACCTTTAGAATTAGTAAACCTTCAGAAATCTCTTTATCTCTTCTATCTCATTTTTCGTATGCATTACCTCTCTATTGATCCTAATGACCCACTTTATTTTATTCAATCTAAAGTAACAACACAAATACTTCATATTAAGGTAGATTTTATAACTTAAAGTAAGGGAAGTACAGTTTCTTAATGTAAGTTCGAGTTTAAGCTAATAAGCATGAGTGGCTTTTCGAGTAACATCTCAGCCTGAGTTTGTTGTTTTTTGTTTTATTTTTATTTTCATTTATATTCAAATTAGCATTATTATTTTATGAAATTTAATGGTAGTACGGTATCTTAACGCAAGTAAAAGTTCAAATTAATTTTTTTTTTTCAATATTTTTTGTGCAGGCACTTAAGATCTACGCCTTAAGTTACGTGCCGATTAGTCATTCGGCTCCGTGAGTCACAGACTACACATTTAATGGATGTAGTCTCTAATGGAGACTGTAAATAATGCTGTCTTATCATAACAGTCTTAGAGACTTCATTAGATATTTGACTTCTCTATAGGGCTTTACACAAGAGCGAACGAGATGATTATATGGCACTTCTAATGCATTGTCTAATGTATTGTCAATACAAATACTTCATATTAAGGTAGATTTTATAACTTAAAGTAAGGGAAGTACAGTTTCTTAATGTAAGTTCGAGTTTAAGCTAATAAGCGTGAGTGGCTTTTCGAGTAACATCTCAGCCTGAGTTTGTTGTTTTTTGTTACATTTTTACATTTACATTTATATTCAAATTAGCATTATTATTTTATGAAATTTAATGGTAGTACGGTATCTTAACGCAAGTAAAAGTTCAAATTAATTTTTTTTTTTTTCAATATTGTTTGTGCAGGCACTTAAGATCTACGCCTTAAGTTACGTACCGATTAGTCACAGACTACACATTTAATGGATGTAGTCTTTAATGGAGACTGTAAATAATGCTGTCTTATCATAACAGTCTTAGAGACTTTATTAGATATTTGACTTCTCTATAGGGCTTTACACAAGAGCGAACGAGATGATTATATGGCACTTCTAATGCATTGTCTAATGTATTGACAATACATTAGATGCCATTATCGATATATCTCCATAAAATATACTAGATACGATATTTTACCGATAATAATGTACTGTTAAAATTAAGCGAAATTGTAAATTAAAAGTAGTAGCCAGGTCATCAAAGGTCATAAGTCAAAATGTTCGCCCCAAAAAGAATCAAAATAGGTGTAACCCAAGAGGCATAAAAGAAATCCGAGCCAAATATAACATACAGTTGTCTTTTTCAAGGTTCTAAAGAAGTCTCTAATGAATGAAAACTTAATTATGGTGCTATGACACAGTAATGAATGAAAACTTAATTATGGTGCTATGAAACAGTAATGAAGTTTTCATTCATTAGAGACTTCATTAGAACCTTGAAAGAGACAACTATATGTTTTATTTGGCTGGGATTTCTTTTGTAATGCCACTTGGGTTACACCTATTTTGATTCTTTTTGGGGCGAACATTTTGACTTATGACCTTTAATGACCTGGCTACTACTATATTTTTGGGGGACCATTGTGACTTATGACGGTTAAAGACCTGGCTACTTTTTTTTTTAAATTACAATATCGCTTAATTTTAACAGGATATTGTCTTCGGTCAAATACATTATACATTAGACAATGCATTAGAAGTGCCATATAGTCATCACGTTCGCTTTTGTGTAAAACCCTATAAATCTCTAAGGAAGTCTAAATCTAAATCTCTAAGGAAGTCTCTAATTAATGCTGTAGTATCATAACAGTATAACTGTATTATAGCGCCATTACTGTGTCATAATGCTATTAGCTTACAAAGATTCTTCTATGCATAGTAGTGATAAGTGAAGAAGAAACATCAAACATCGATGTATCGATACATCGCCGATATTAATTCCAGCTCTACGAGAGATAGAGCTGTATAGAGCTGGGAAAACATCGATAGTTGGCATATTCGAGGTTTTCGAGGTTTTTCAAACAAATATTCGATAGTATCGATAGTATCGAACTAAAAAAATTATAAATCAAGTTTAAGTTGCATTTAGAGTAAATAATAAAAAAAACATCTTAAGGCCATTCTTTATTCGAATAACAAAACATAACAAAATCTCATAATCATATTAAGTCGCTTATAATAAAAAAAAAAATTAAATAATTCACAGAAGATTCTTATGAATAGGTTAATATATTCTAAATTTATACACTGAGGACTAATATTGTAACATGAGTTCAATGCTATAGCCTCAACGGTTTGTATCTTCTGTTTTGAGTTACACATGCTATAACCTAGTCTAAGGATTTAGCAGGTATAACTTTGAACAGAAAATACTAACCGTTGAGGCTATAGCATTGAACTCATGTTACAGTATTAGTCTTCAGTGTAAATAGCTAACTATTCATTGATTGAATAGTTTGAGATCCACATATTTTTATTGAGAAAGGATAATATATCCACGTTTTTGGCTTTTAGTGATGCTCTCCTGGCAGAAATAATTTGTCCCGTTTTACTAAAACTCCTCTCAAACTTAGTCGATGAAGCTTGCCGCTATCGTTTACTATCGGCACTCAAACATCGATAGTGGTTCGCAAACCCAAATATTCGATATATCGATACTATCGTGAGTGGCCTATCCCAGCTCTAGAGCTGTATATAATAAATAAATAAATTTGAATAAATAAATGACCTTCCTTCGTAGTTTAAAAGCATCATTGGACGTCTGCGATCTTATCGCGATAGTTTAAAAATCATCGGCAGTGTAATCTGGTACTGCTGTCAAGCTTTGACTGTTCAATTTTTACTGAAGCCCTGGTATTAATGGTTTTTTTATGCGCACGGAAATTTGCTATGAAGTTCGGTTATTTGTTCGGAACATTTTAAAAACAACCTTTTAAATTAATTTTATAAAAAAGGGAACGAAACGGTGGCCTATTCTATTAAATTCAAAACTCGACTTTATAGCTTGTCTTTTGCCGAAGTGGGGCGAATAGTGGAGAGTCCGGTAAGGAATACTATGTATATTGAAATATGCAAAAGCACCGGAGTATTTATTGAGTGAAAACGAAGATAATGTTCGACGGTGCGATTTTTTAAGCGAGCAAGAGTTACTCTGGCTGCAGCTATGTGAAAAAAACTATTTTGCCATGTACATATACATATATACATATATAAGTATTTAGGCATGTATGTATAAAAGCTGCCTCGCTGGCTTACGGGAATTAAGTGTACACTGATTAGTAAAAAAAAAGTAAGGCCACGGACAAATAAAGCCAGCTTGGCACAACCGATTAGTGAGTACCAATATTCAAAACACACCTACAAGTGTAGAAGCGGGCGGAATAGTGAAATTAATAGATAAGCCAGTTGCTTTCATTACGATTACTAAGCAGGAGAAGAGTCCTGGAACAATTTTTTGTGCCTACTAGCATACATACAAATATGTATATGTACATATGTATCATTGTTAGTCATTCGATTACTTAAGAGTGCGTGCTGCAATTCATATTCATTTTTATCGAAAGAAAAATTTCTGATTCCCTGTACTTAAATAGGAAATATGTACATATGTACATGTATACATGTATGTCCCATCTTTATTTATCACTCGAGCGAACAAAATTTTTCAACCCATATACGTATGTATGTACATATAAGTACAACCATATTGACATACATATTGTACATATAAGCGTTTTTACCTGTTTGTGCATGACTCAAAACATCAATAGTCAGTATGCTAGAATTTTAATCTAAGAACGTTATACTCAACTTGCAATTTTTCATTGAAAACGTATGGTAAATGTTAAAGACGGCTTTTAAGACTCAAAATTATAAATTAAAAAATATAATTACTAAAAAAAACACAACGTATGTACATACATATATAAATGTGTACATATTTATCTAAACTGAAATGTTAATCATATTGGTTTTAACGTCAGATATGTACATATGTATTTATGTACAAAAAAAGGTCCGCTAATATTTTACGCTGTTAATGAAAAATGATTTCATTCAATTGACCTCAATTTATTTTGCAAAACTGTATTCACGTTCCACTGGTACATTTTGCTGTTTATTTTTTTAATTAACGAATTAAAGGTTTTTATGACATATTTTTTTTAAGCTGAAACTTCATTCTAAGCTTCTAAACAAGCTTTTCGCTTCGGGAAGGGCTTTCTATATTGACATTTATATGCTATTGCATTCATTCTTAGTGTCAAAAATTGAAGCTGAAGTGTGTAGTATCAAATCGCTCCCTATACCGGAACACCAACTTCTCGATGATTTTTTTTTTTTTTTTTTTTTTTTTTTTTTTTTTTTTTTTTAAAGTAAGTAAAGTATATATGTATGTATATTCTTGATCAGGATAAACAGCCGAGTCGATCTATCCATGTCCACCTGTCCGTTCGTCTGTCCTATTATACGCAAACTAGTCCCTCAGTTTTGACGCTTAATCTAAATGAAACTTTGCAGTTAGTCTTTTATATACTATCACTCGTACATACATACATACATATGTATGTATTTCAGAACGGGCCGGATTTGATTTTTCGATCTTTCCCTTCATAGCGGACGGTCGTGTTTTTGTTTTGCGCTCCGACTTTTGTGTTAATTTGACTTTAAACCACTGGGATTTTCTGTAAATTTATCACCTAAATATAAATAATTTATACAGTTTTGCTACCGCGAGGGCAGGCACATTTCTGTGTAATTAATTTGTATTAATAATCACTTCTTAGTTTGTGCTAAGGCGGTTATCTTAATTTTCTCTTTGTTTTTATCCCGTTTAATAGCTAACACAGCTTCCAGCAAAAAGGGTCTGCGATATTGTTGTGAGGCCTGTCGACCGGTTGAAAAGGAAATATCATCCTTAATGCGTCAGACCAGGTAACGCCGATATGCAGATAGATGCATATTACTATGTCATCAGCGGGCTGCTTATGAACTGCTTAGTTACTGCTTGTTAAAAAAATATCCCGAAAGGGGAAGGGGGATTTCTCTTTCGGGAAATAAAAATAAAATCCCATACCCGTTGCTGGCAGCTTTTCATTATGAGCAGCTCACATCATGAAGCGAAGTCCGACTGGGATAGCAATCTATTTCCCCTAATGGTTCTGAGATCGGGAACGAGAAAAGATTCGGTAACCGAATCAGACGCTGGGATATCGGCAGCCGCTCAGCCCAGCCATTTTCGTGTTGTCCGTTGTGTCCGCAGCGGCGTCTAAATCTTTGGCTCCATCTATCTATTCCGGTAACCTATCCGTCGGTCTATAATAAACCACTTTAGTTCAACAAAGAGCTGACACTCTAAAAAACGTAAAATCTAGGCTTTATAAAAAATATAATCTCATTGGTTCAAGAACAACTTTTTCATCTTATCTCAGTGCTTGCTTTAAGTTTAACGTGCTTAAGTCTCAGTGTTATACAAATTATTTGACTCGTTGCAAAGCCCAGTTCACTGGTTCAAAAACAGTTTTTTTTATCTTATCTCAGTGCTTGATCTAACTTCACCGTGCTTAACGCTCAGTGTTATAAAAATTATTTGACTTGTTGCAAGGTCTAGTTCACGCAGGACCCTAAACAGTTTTATAACTTTGTTAACTCTAAATGTAAACCCACGTTATATCCTACCTCGCTGTCATTTAAGAATACTACAGTAAATTCTGATCAGGCAATAGCCAATCTCTTTGCTGAGTTGTTTAAAACTACATATTCGCCCACAACATCTTCAGAACATACATTTTCTCCAGCTCATTTCCTATTTTAAACGAAAGCTCACTTATTCTCGATCTTCAACTTGTTAAGCCAGTATATTCACCAGGTCCCGATGGAATAACGGGCTCTGTGCTTTTGTATTGCTCCGAGGCGCTGTGTACCCCCTTCTTAAATTGTTTACCTTATCTTTAGAATCCTCAAAATTTCCCCATATTTGAAGGGAATCATTTGTTATTCCTCTCCACAAAAAAGGTAGCAAATCGGATGCCAGTAATTATGGAGGTATCTTTAAGTTATCGGCAATCCCTAAACTTTTCGGGAATGTAATCACTCCTCATTAGCAACATCTGTGTAGATCCGTCATCTCGCCATGTCAGCATGGTTTTATGAGGCGAAGATCGACCACGACCAATCTTCTGGTTCGTTATTAGGGGCTTCTAACAAAACTCTCAAACCGATATAATTTACACGGACTTCAGTAAAGTTTTCGACTTGGTTAATCATTCTCTTCTGGTTAGGAAACTTGATTCAATGGGGTTTCCTAGTGATCTTTTTAAGTGGATTTCGAGTTATCTAAGTGACAGGACCCAAAATGTTCTGTTCAGAAACGTTCTATCCAATAGCCTCAAGGTCACATCCGGCGTCCCACAGGGTAATCACCTTGGACCACTGCTATTTACATTGTTTATCAATGATTTGCCGCAGATTCTAACAAAATCCACAGTACTCATGTATGCTGACGACTTTTAACTTTGCCTGCAGTATAGGGACATTTCTTGCCAATCTTGCCAACCTTCACTCGGATCTTGATAGCTCCCAAGCATGGTGTCATGCTAACGACTTACATCTCAACAGCTCTAAATGCAAACTAATTACTTTTTCACGTGTCACTCCCCTGTTTGCCACTTATGTGCTTAATGATTGCTCTTTAGAAAGAATTTCTATTGTTGATGATTTGGGTGTCCGCTTGGATCCTAAACTTTCGGTCTCAGAACACGTTTCTTGTATGGTTAACAAAGCCAGAGGCATGCTGGGATTCGTTAAAAGGTGGTCGAAGGAATTCGATTCTCCTTATGTAACGAAGTTCACTTCGTTAGTTCGCCCTAAATTGGAGTACGGTTCTTGTGTCTGGAGTCCTCATTATGGAGTACATAGTAGCCACATTGAATCTGTCCAGAAGAACTTTTTGCTTTTCGCCCTCCGTGGCCTACCCTGGGATGTTAATCTTAGATTACCGTCTTACTCTAGTAGACTCCTCCTACTTAACCTACCTTATTTAGCTAATCGTAGGACGATGCTTGGCGTCGTCTTCCTCCATAAACTTATTTACCGAGATGTGGAGAGCCCCTACTTGTTGGGCCAGCTCAATTTCCATGTTCCTCGTCTTCCATCTAGAAACTTTATCCGTTTAGTAGTTAACCACTGTAGGCGTGAGTTTGAAGTACATGAACCCTTTAGGGTTTTATGTGCGGATTACAATCGCCTATTTAGTAGTATTGTAGGCATAGAAAGCCTTCAAAAACTAAAAACCGTATTGCTTGTAGTACTAGCCCGTAGTATATCTTGAATCTTCCTTGTTCTATTCTATCTTTTATTTCTCGCGTATATCTAGTACGCGTTTCGTGCCGTACGTTACACGGCTGCGTCCCTCGGTCGGTTGGGACTCGCGCGAAAAAAAAAATTCACTGTCAAATGCCGTTTAAATGCCGGCGGTACCCGAATGCAGTTCGAATTTTGTTTGCCTACTTTGGTTCGGACTTCTGTCCATACAATTTTTCGGACATGCAACGAGGAAAAAGGCGTGAAGGGAATTTTGGTACTGAAGGGTCCTTTTCGCATACAACAATAAATGTTTTTTTTTTGTTCTGTGCATTAGCAGTTTTAATGTCGAAAAATACAACGATTTTGCATTTGTACAGTAGAACAATACAGTAAAAGACATTTTAATACATATATAAGGTCCATAGCTTTCAGCTCTCTTGTGACTTCTGCTGCTTAAATTTCAAACTCTTGCGCTTTTCTGTTCTCTTTCCCCCTCTTGAGTTTTTTTGGTACCTTTAGTGTGTTCAGCGGTTCTAAGGTTGTGAATATGTCCCAGAAAGTCGTCTGCAACGTAAAGAACTGCCGAAAAGATGTTTTAGCAGACCAGCCCAGCATCCATTGTTGGCTTTGCGAGGCAGTAGTGCATGCTAAATGCATCGAGATCACAGGTCGAATGGCTGACGCAGTGTCCAGCAAAAAGGGTCTGCGTTATTGCTGTGAGGCCTGTCGACCGGTTGAGAAGGAGATATCATCCTTCATGCGTCAGACTAGGAGTGGATTTTCTGAGATCATGGCCACTTTTCGCAGGGCGAATGACCTGTTCTCCGCGCTAGACGCTCAATTTAATAGTATGAAGCTATTATATGAGTCGCCGAAACGCAAAAAATCCGCTGCTAGTCGGCTGCAACTGTGTGAGACACAGCAACCAATTTCCTGCCACTCCCCGTCGCCGCCGCCCCTGGTCTTCGTTCTAATGGTTCTGAGATCAGGAACGATCAAAGATTCGGTAACCGAATCGGTCGGTGTGGCATCGGAAGGCGCTCAGCCAACAATTTCTGCGTTGTCTGTTATGTCCAATGCGGAGTCCAATTCTTTGGCTCCGCAAAACCCCATAGAAAAACCGACCCAGGGTCCAACATTGCCCGGAATACCGGCCG
>VNJN01006897.1:0-22175 GCA_008042485.1 Drosophila mayri | reverse complement strand
GACGTCTCGGTGACTTCCGTCTGGCCTTGCGGATAATTTCCCGCCGGCGGCTGCCAGTGATGGCGAATGCCCTGGGCGCCTCCTCTACGGCAGAAAAGGAACGGTCTCGGCCTGGCGATTGGTCAGCGGCTCCTCCACTCGCATACGGACACTCGACGGGGCGGACACAGAGATACGTGGTAAACGAAACGGTAGGTTACCCGAAAAAAAATGCCGTGGTTAGGATTCTTTCCCAGCCACGGTTTTTTCTAATCTCGTCTCTTTCCGAACCTCCTCTGCTCACGCGATCCGTTTTGTACTGCCCTAACCTGACCGTTTTCGCCTCCCTTTATGAGCTTGGCCTGCTGCCTTTGCCACGGCTTAGAAACCGTTTTTCTTTGGGTGCAACGGCCAAGCCTTAAGGGCAAGAGCCACTTCTCTTAAATTGCCCGCCATCTGCACCGGTTCGCTCTCGACCTACCTCACTTCCCCCTCTGACCCTACTCTACGGAACCTCATCGATATATCGATTGCCTCTTTCAGCCCATTCCGACTGGAAATGCAACAAAAGCATACCACAAAATAATCGGAAACTATTTGGAAAATATAAGGGCGCTGGATATCGCGTAGATGAAATTAGTATACAATTGAAAACCCAGTCCAAAACAAGAAAAATAAAAACAAGCACCAAAGTGTGAACGGCTCGTTAAAAGACTGAGTCGCGTATGGTAATGGTGTTGCTACCTTGGCGGCCAATAAAAAACAAAAAATATTAAACGCTGATTTTTTGTAATTTTGTTTGTTTCACTTTTTGTTAGGATGCGGCGACACTATTAGCTGGCGATTTTTGATTGCCGGTCCAGAAATTTGTATGGATAATTGCATATATGTATTTACTATATGAATATGCCCGTATGATCGTCCAGCTAGAGGAGGGAGTTAACTTTTTTTATTTTTTTTTGTTTTGTTATTGTGAAATGAAACACCTGGATGAAAAATATACACATATATTTGTTGTGGATGGGATGCGCTTTTTGGTTTTTCTTTTAAATGCCGCCGATTTGTGACCCACAAGTCATGTACATATGTATGTATGTTCGTAAATCGGCAATGTACAACGGTACTGAAGGGTATTTCATATTTTTATTTATGTATGTAAAATTGTTGTAAGCATTATTTCAGCATTAACGACAATTGTCACTGGTTTCTTCTGACTACTGAAGATCATTCCGGGATTGTTTGTTCTCTGTAAATAAAATGTTACATTCAAATTAAAAATTCCAGTTTGTGCACATTAATATGTACAAAGATACATACCAGTTTTAACTGAAAAGACACTTCGCAAACCTAAACAGTCTAGGTTGAAGTCATATCCATGGTTTATATCAATTCTGCAAAGGAATTTATTAATTGAGTAAAAATAACGTAACTTATCTATAATATTTGAATTTATACGCAACTTTAACCACATAACACGCTAACACGTGCGATGATCACACTCTGATCACAACAGAAGAAGAAAATGAAAAGAGAATTAGGAGAACGAGACATAACGAAATGACATCGAAAACAACAAAAAATACATTGTCCAAACTTCGCGAGACGTCGGCGTTAGCCGAATGCAATTCGAATTTTGTTTGCCAACTTCGTTTTGGACTTCTGTCCACGAAGCCCATACAATTTGTTTTTGTTTTTCAGACATGCCACGAGGAAAAGGCCGTGAAAGGTATTCTGGTACTGAAGGGTACATATGTAAGTTCATTAAGGAAATCGGTGTGGATGTATGACTTTTTATGTATAAAAAGCCTGGATGTAAGCCTTCTTGGATATTGGCTGAGTTAGGACTTCGCTTCATGATGTGAGCTGCTCATAATGAAAAGCTGCCAGCAGCGGGTATGGGATTTTATTTTTATTTCCCGAAAGAGAAATCCCCCTTTCCCTTTCGGGATATTTTTTTAACAAGCAGTAACTAAGCAGTTAGCAAGCAGTTTATAAGCAGCGCGCTGATGACAAAGCAATATGCATCTATCTGCATATCGTCGCGACGCAACAGATAATGGCATACAAATTACTCAGTTCTATAGTGCATACCTTTATCTTCAATACTAATTTAAATTGATGAATTTAGTATTTAAATTTAATTGTTTACGAGAGCTCCTTTTTACTTGAACTTTGACATATAATTTTTTGTCACTCTTCCATCATTTTGTGTAGCGAGTACGAATGGTATACAACAAAAATAAAACCGCAGTTCGAATTATTGATCTATTAAGAAATATTAAAAATAAAAAAGTGGGCACTGTAGGACTTTGGTTTTTGTATTTTTGGCCAATGAAATCAACCAGTGTGCATGGGTTGATTAATGAAGGGCAACAACAGGTACAACCCATTCAAAACGAAGATGAACAATATCAAACTAGCTCAGTACCAAATAAACAGCCCTGGACAACATCAATACATAGAAATAGCATACAAAGGTTACACATACAAATGCCTTATAGATACAGGATCCACAATAAATATGATCAATAAAAATATATTTTCTCTTCTTATTCAGAATATCAATTGCAAGGTTTTGACATCAAATGGTCCTATTACATTGAACAAATTAATTATGTTACCAAGCAATAGTATCTTTAGGACAAATGAACCATTTTTTATGCACACAATTTCTCTAATAATTACGATATATTTATTGGCAGAAAATTGTTGAAAAATGCACAATCAATTATAAATTACAAAACTAGCACAGTTACACTTCTTGATAAAACGTACAAATTAATTACTTAAAAATTAGAAAAAAAAAACTCAAAACTTTTATATTCAAAACACACCAGAACCAATTAAAACAACAACAAAAGTAATAAAAAAAATAAATTTTGAATTGTTTCAATTAGATCATTTGAATCAGGAGGAAATTTTACGGTTGAAGAGTTTATTAAATAAATTCAAAAATCTTCAATATGAAGATGGAGACCGTCTAACATTCACAAATACCATTAAATATGTATTAAATACAACGCATAACTCCCCAATTTATTCAAAACAGTACCCACTTCCTCAAGCCCACGAAATCGAAGTCGACAACCAAGTGCAAGAAATGCTTAATCAGGGATTAATTAGGGAAAGTAATTCTCCATACAATAGTCCAGCCTAGGTAGTACAAAACAAAAACAGATGCTTCCGGCAAAATTAAGTATAGAGTAGTAATCGTCTATAGGAAGATCAACGAAATAACTATTCCAGGCAGATACCCAATATTTTACAACTATCGATTTGGCAAAGGGATTTCATCGAATAGGAATGGACCCAGAATCAATACCTAAAACTGCATTTTTCACTAAAAGTGGTCAATACGAATACCTTCGAATGCCATTTGGCCTTAGAAATGCACCCGCTACCTTTCAGAGAAGCATGAACAATATCATTCGACCGTTGCTCAATAAACACTGTTTAGTGCATTTAGACGACATTATAATTTTTCCACATCCCTTACTGAACATCTAAATTCGTTACAATTAGTTTTTTCTATACTTGCAGAAGCTAATTTAAAGTTGCAGTTAGACAAATGTGAATTCTTAAAAAAAGAAGCCCGTTTTCTTGGTCACATTGTAACCCCTAATGGCATAAAATCCAAATCGACTTAAAGTTAAAGCCATAGTCTCATATCCAATTCCCGCTAAAGTAAATGAGATCAGAGCTTTCCTTGGAGTAGCAGTTGTCGAAAGACTACATAAGACAATAAATGAAATGAATTAAGCAAGATAGAAACAATCCTACAACCACAAAATTAAACATGACACCACTGGACAAACCCCTGCTCAAATATTCTTATACGCTGTTTACCCAATATTAGACACTCAAAACATTAAAGAAAGAAAAATAAATAAAATAAATGAAGATAGACAGAAATTTAACGTTGACACTAGATACAGAAAAGGCCCACTTCAAAAAGGAAAATTAGTAAACCCATTTAAAGCAAATAAAAATGTTGAAAAAATAGATGAAGACCATTACATAATTAATAATCGAAATAGGGAAACCAAATACTATAAAACACAATTTCAGAAACAAAAAAAAAGCAAAAGGAGCTCCCCGTCCTCGAGGACACGCCGGCTGAAGGCCACCCTTCGCCCGACTCCGGCGTGCTCCCCGGCCCGCAGTCCCGCCGGTTCTGCGTGGTGGTGCGCCGCGGAGAGGCGTTGGCGTCGATGGTGGTGTTCGTGATGCTGGCAGTGCCGGCGACCGGTGTTGTTGGTGCTGCTGCCGGTGTCGTGGCGGGTGCTGCGGCGACCGGTGTTGTTGGTGCTGCTGCCGCTGCCGGCGTCTCTGCTTTTGGGGCGGCCGGCGCCGCTGGCGTGGTCCGGGCCCTCCCCCTCCTCCCCGCTGATCAAAAGGATTATCTCATCCTCCGAAATATCCTCGTACAGCGGGGGGGTTTGGGGGTAACGATGGTGAGGGCCGGCGGCTCGGTACCCAGACGGAGCACCTCCTCCGCTTAGAGGTTTCCGTCGTCCTCCTTCAGTGCGGCCAACATCTCTTCTAGGGTCAGGCATCCGCACCAGTTTGGATTATGGCGGGGGAGCCTGGCCCTAGAGTTGCTCCCTGGTGGGTAAGGGGGTCCCAATGCGTACGAGAGGGGGCGGGGGATTGCCCGTGATCTGTTTTCCGTCATGACAATTTGGTTGCGTGCTCTGATGCCGCTTGCTCGTCTGCTGTTTGCTTCGCTGCTGTTTGCCTTGCTGTTGCTGCTGACTTCGTCGTTGTTGTTAACTTCGTCGTTGCTGTTGCCTTCGTCGTTGTTGCTGTCGCTGGCCTTGTTGTCGTCGGTGGCTCCGTGATAAGGCTTCAAGAAACCGATGCTGGCGGTGCGCCGCTTGCGCGTGGTCGGCTCTTTGAGCCGGACTATGTTCGGTGATAGAAACTTTACCACTCGTACTTCGCCGAGAGCTTGGCTGCGAAGCCTTCGGCTGCGTTGGACAACGCATGCCGTGGTACAAGTACTAGAGCGCCCATGTCGGTCTCCAGTCGCGTCGCCGCAGGTTGTAGTGTCTTCCTTGTTCGGTTGTGGCCCGATCGGCGTTATCCCTTGCGATTTTGAATATCTCGTGGAGCTGCCGACTGCGCTCTTCAGGCGGGAGCTGAGCGGTTCATCGGCCTGGCGTTACTTCGTCGTATAGGTGTTTCGGCAGCCGTGGTTCGGGTCCTTGTATCAAGAAGGCGGGGTGTCTGAGACGCTGCTATTTACTGCCAGCGAGATCTCGGGCAGTAACTGATCCCATGTGGACTGGGACCCTTCTCCCAGATACTGGGCGGTCATTGTTTTGACCGTTCTATTTGCCCTTTTCGTCGGGTTCTGGCGAGGTGTGTACGGAGCGGTGAACTGGAGCTCCATACCCAGCGCTTTGCAAAATCCTTGGAACGATCTACTTGTGAACTAATCCCGTTGTCACAAACTAAAATTCTGGGGATTCCGAAAGGACTGAGTATGCGTTCCCGAAACACTCGCTCGAGATAGGGCACCGTGGCCCGTCGCAAAGGTATCAGCTCGATCCATTTGCTGAAAGAATCCAGGAACACGATTAGTACTGTATTTCCTTGCTTGGATCGTGGCAGCGGTCCGACAAAGTCGGCGCAGAGGACTTGGAAAGGTTCGTCCACCTGGCGTGTGAACATCTTTCCTGCGACCTTTTCCTGGCTGACCTTGAAACGCTGCCAGCTCAGGCATCGCCGCACGTAAATGGCTACTTCTCGGAACAGTCCGGGCCAGTAGTATATCTGGGCCACTCGGGTACATGTTTTCCGCATGCCCAAGTGTCCGCCAAGTCGACGCACATCCGTATGTCTCCGTTTTTCTTAGCGGCGATAACGATCGGCGCGCTATGCGGACTCTTAGAGGGTTCGATCCTTCCGTCACGGAGCAGTTTGTCAATTTGATTGTGTATGACTGCCCTCATGGCGGTGTTCCGCGGGTGGTAGTGCTGTTTGACAGTCTTATCATTCCGCATGACAATGTTATGCTCAGCTATATGCGATATGTCAGCTAACTTGTCGAACTGCGAAAGTTCTCGATCGAGGAACGCGCTGATCCAGGGTTCCGGGTATTTTTCTTCACCTTGACGGGGATGCGTCCTTTCGTCCGAGTCGTAGTCGGCCTCGGCGACTCCGGATCCAGGAAACGTATTCCGTTGCACCGCCGACGGCTCGGCGTCGGGCAATGCTCCAGCCCAGCTCGGGGCTGTCGTGGTGTGGGGATCTGCAACTCCACGCGTAGGATGCGAAGGTGCGACGATGCGTGGTGTGATCTTTCGTTCCTCCTGTGAGGTGGTCGACCGGGGTGTTTGTGCAGCGACCTGTTTCTCCTTCGCAGAGGCAGTCGATGTTTCTGACCAACGGGCGTTCCTGTGGGACAGCCGATGGGCGCGTTCTTGGAGCTGCCTGTTGTTCCACTAGGAATGTGGTCCCAGGGGATGCTTGTGATTGACCTTGGATTGGTGTTATGGGGGTGGTTGGTGGCGGCTCCTGCGGTTGGGGTGGGCGAAATATGATCTCAGTCCCCCGCAGGGTGGCATTCCCATAACGTAAGAAGTCTAATCCTAAGATCGTCTAGGACGCCAGGCATGATGAGAGCCGCGAGGTCGACTCGTGCCTCGCCAAGCTGTATGGTGACCTGAAGGGCATGGGTGACTTGTCGATGGGATCCGTCCGCAGGGCGGACGCGTGAGTGTATGGTTCGGATGTTGTCTCGGGATTCTAGTCAACTAGCTAGGCGCTCGCTTATGAAACTGTGAGAGGGTGGCGGTGAATAGGTGTCCCTCCACCGTGACCCTAGAGCGGATACGGCCATCTTCGTGTCGGATGAGTGGGGTTAATTCGTCTGGGGGTTCGGAGGGGCCGTCGAGTAATTGATACACGAGGCCCTTGCCCGTTTCCCGACGTCGGGAAGCCAGCAGAACAGGATCCTTGGGTTGCGACACTCCTTTGCCATGTGTACTTCTTGTATTCCTGGGCGGCGTATTGTACCGTTGCCCGATTCCTTCCGTGGTCTGCGTCATTGGTTGGATTTGCTCTTTGCATTCGCCCTCCGCGGCCTCGTACTACTTCGTAGTTGACTACTAATTGTGTCAGTTCCGCCAATTCCGGAAGTCCTGTCTGCGAGTAAACATTTGAGCCGCCGGAAGCATGTTCTCGTATATGCTCCGAAGTGAAACCAGCACGTTGCATTTGCAACCGTATGTCGACAATGTATTCCTTGAATGGCTCGTTGGCCCGCTGGAGGCGTGCCCGGACGGTGTCGTCCAGTCTTTGATAATATCGTGGGGGGAGAAAGAACTCGAGGAATTCCCGACGCACCTCGGTCCAAGCACGACCTTGGAGGCGCTTGTTCGAAACCAGTTCTCTGCCTTCCCGGTCAGGAGGACAATGAGTGCTTGGGACAAGTGTTTCCGATCGATGTGGTATGTATCCGCTCGCTCTTCTAGGAGTTCAATGAAGCTGAGTGCATCGGTGCTCCCGTTGAACGTCAGGTCCCATTTGGCGACGTTGCCTACGAAGAGAGAGCTGGTGTTCATGTCGAGTGTAGTGTTTGTGGAGCGTGAAGTGTTCTCCGACTTCCGGGTCGAAGGTGAAATGCTTCGCATGGTCGGGATTGTTAGAGTTTGGCTCCCACCCGGTCCTTCTAGTTCCGTTGGCAGAGGTGACACCGGCTTAGTTTGTCCAGTAGATGTATTTCCGTACCGGAGCTGTCGGTCGGCCAGACGGTTGCGCACTTCGACGGTATGCTCCGGCTGCCTTGCGAAAGCGTACAGTCGGGATCGTTGTTCCTCGACCGTTCCACTCTCTTCGAGCCCCAGCTCCCGAAGTATGGCTTCCAGTTCATGCTTCTTTCTGAATGATATCCACGACACTCCCATTGTTCACTCGAGGCTCAGGCTGGTTACGGAAATATCCTTAAGGATATCCTTTCACACCGATGACTGACTCTTTTTTGTTGCTGTGATCCTTGAGGATTCTTGGCATACCCTTGAGGATAATGAGCTGGTGTGATCATTGAGGATCCTTGATCGCTTATCCTTGAGGATAATGAGCTGGTTTAATGATGTGATCCTTGAGGATCCTTGAGGATAATGAGCTGGTTTGATGAGGTGATCCTTGAGGATCCTTGGCTTATCCTTGAGGATAATGAGATGGTTTGATGAGGTGATCCTTTAGGATCCTTGGCTTATCCTTGAGGATAATGAGCTGGTTTGATGAGGCGATCCTTGAGGATCCTTGGCGTATCCTTGGGGATAATGAGCTGGTTTGATGAGGCGATCCTTGAGGATCCTTGTCTTATCCTTGAGGATAATGAGCTGGCTTCATGTGGTGATCCTTGAGGATTCTTGGCTTATCCTTGTGGATTACTTGTTCGCGGAGAATTGCTTTGTCGATGTGACTCGTTGGAGGGTCTTGTCGAGATTGTTCTTCCTGTAGGCTGTAGTCCGCCTTATATACTGTCGGAGCGATCTCGGTCCTCCTCTGCGGCAGAGGGAGCTCGGGGCGTGGGAGTGAGAGGCAACTACCGAGCGGCATCGCTGTCGACGTCGCCGTTCCCTATGTATGCTTGCCTATGTTTCGTGTCGTGTGCGACAACAGGTTGGAGTCACGTGCTCCGATCATGTTCGTGCTTTTGTTTCGTGTCGTGTGGGACGACAGTGTTGAGACTTCGTGTCCCGAACGTACGCCCCTCTGTGTTTTTGGCGAGACTGTACCTCCTAATACGCCTAAAAGAGATGAGCACGAACGGCCCCATACGTTGTGACTGTTTTTGTCCCTAACCTTTTCGACTCCTATCGATGCCTAAAGCGTGGGGTTTTAATCCACGGGATTTTCTATGTCCTTTTGATCCTGCCTAGTCCCTGTTCGGGCGCCATTCTGTAAGGATGCTTTTCTACAACTGGGATAGATACTCGTCGGTCCCAGGATCCTCCACAGAAACATTTATATGTTCACAGGGACAGGCAGGTCCGTTGGCCGAATTTAGGCAAGAAGAGGGGGGGAAAAGGCGGGGTTGTGACGAATNGGGGGGGGGTCCCGGAGGCCGTGGAGCACGCAGGAGTCAGGCGAGGATGGGTGAGGAAAAGGGGGGGATGTTGTGTGTGTGTGGGCGGTGAGATTAAGGAGGCTGGGTTGGTTAATTGGTTATTATTTTTCCATTATTTATTCTCTTTTCTTTTCTAATTTTCCTCTTACCCTAGTCGCGTCTATTCCAGGGTGGTTCCCCCCTTAACACTATATTGCCCTTCGTGGGACTTTCCCTTGTCGCCCTCCTTACAACTAACTTAGAGCTAATATAATATGTACAACTTAACCTACTTATAGATATATGCTTAATACTACAAAAGTTAGAAATATAAGAAATACATATATATAGAAAAAATAGAAAAGAAATGGGCGAAGCCCAGTGGGTTCCTCAGAAACAGAAATGAATATTATGACTAAAACCTTTGGTAACCAAGTTACAAATTCGCCCAGAATGAAATATTTGTACAATAAACTATTGAAAGAATTGAATGGTATAACTATTCATCAGCAAAATAGGCAGAAACGTGGACTATTTGACATAATAGGTTCATCTTTTAAATTTCTTTTTGGCACACTTAATTAAAATGATAGGGTAAAAATTTACAAAAAAAAATTGACTTAATTGCAGAAAATTCAATTCAACTTCATAAATTAAATGACGTAGTAGAGTTTGTTAATGAAAGACTTAATAAACTGACCAACTACCAAAATAACCGCAATAGTATTGACACACTTGGTTACGAACTCATCACATTTATTGAGTACATTGAAGACATAGAAATGGGCATGCAACTTTCACGTCGTGGACTTTTTAACCCAAAGTTACTAAATTACGACAACTAAAAAGCATTAACAGTCAAAACATACTTTCAATCAAACATCAACTTGGATTGACCACAAAAACAACGAACTACTACTTATTTCACATATCCCTCTTGTCTACAAGACCATAAACACCATTGAAATAATTCCTTATCCCGACCATAATGGGTATCAATTAGTTTTTCAGACCAACAATCATATTTTGAAAATGATAATAAAATTTACAATCAAGACAAAAAATAAGTTAATAACGAATGCATTAAAAATATAACTAAGCGACAAAACCCAATTTGTAATTTTAAACCAACTCTCTCCAAAGAAATGATCCAATATATTGAACCAAATATTATACTTACGTGGAATCTTACTGAAACCAAAATCGCACAAAATTGTCAAGAATTAAACGGCTATATTATAATAAATAAAATAAAAAAACAATTTAAAGTTATGGTTGGAAATGGAAATCCGTTAAGTCCAGAATTTGATTTAACCCCATTGTATTCACCTATTAATGTAACTAAGATAAAGACAGTAGAACATAATGACGTTTTATAACTAATTTCAGAAAATAATAACACATTTTATTTAATTCTACTACTTGTAGTTATTATTATTATTATTTTTATTGTCCTATCAAAAATTTTTACTCTAAAGTGACTCATCTTTTTTATAATATAAATAATAAAATAAATAATAATAATATAATATAAAAAATTTAGAAAGCAAGAAAAAAATAATCAAAAAGTACAACAAGAAATAAAACTGACACAAAACGAATTGCCTGCATTGTACCCTGAAATTCAGTCCAAGCATAGGCAACCCTTTTAAGGGGAGGGAAGTGACATATTCGCATATTCAGCTATGTTTAAAGAATAAAAATATGCAGCGTAGGCGATCTCACGCTTAACCACCGCACGTGTTCCACTCTTCAATACCAAGAAATAAAATCCAAGATCCCACGCTGAACCACTGCACGTGTTCCGCTAGAACTAAGAATTCAAGATCACACGCTAAGCCAATGCAAGCTATCTATGCACATCCAGAGCAGGTCATGCGCTCTCTAATAACATAAACAATTCTTAGAACTTATTGTATACAACCAAAATCATGTAAAACCAATGAAAAGCACAGGGTAGAACAGAATATTTTCTGTCTCAGATTTCAGTCTGAAGCCAGAGTTAATCAAATAAAGAACGCCACACTCCAACAGTGATTTCGTGTTTCAATTAGCTTTCGCGTTGTCCTTAGTTCAAAAGACGGGGCATTTATTCGACTCAACGATATATAACCATAAACATTTAACTATATAACGTCTCTGTTTAAAATTGAACTTTAAGACGGTAAATTTGGTACAGGAAACATTCAATTTGCTGCTCAAATGGGATTTAACATCATTCTTAGAAGCACCAGGGCTAAGACGGGAAGCAATGACAAACTTCCTAGGAGCGACGCCCGCCAATGGTGTCTTTTTTCGCTGAGCAACTCCACAAATTGTAGAACATTGACCGCCAGTATTACAAGATGAGCGTCTCTGTTGTTATCCGCCGCCAAGACATTAACGGCGGCAGCACGCGACGGGGAAAGGCTGTCGAGACCAGAGCCGCAGTTTGAGTTGGCTCAGATGAGGCAGCATCGCAGGAGACATCAGTCACAGCGGAGGTAATATCACTGGAAATGGTTCAAGGGCTGAACTGCATAAGGGGGGTCGCAGGGTCCGGAACTTGCAAAGAATCGTTAGGCACAGTACATAAGTTGTTATTAGTGAAGTTATTTTTCGGCCATTTCGGCATTCAGTTACACAACAAGAAGCCCTGGTATCGTCGAGTGTAATTGTTGGAATTCGTAAAAAGGAACAACAATGTTAAGCCGAGTGCAGCAACAAGCGGTTTATGCACAGCACAGAAGAAAATGGCAAGGCGGATGGTAAGATAATTAAAACCAAACTAGTTTTCAGAAATTAAAGTCACTGTCTTTATTTAAAATGATTCAGAATGATCAATGATCAATTACCAAAAAATTGCATTTTGTGGATTAGGATTTCACAGTAAAAACTTCGAATGAAGGTGGAGCGATACGAAACACGTCCGATTCAAAGCTTCGCGATGTTTAGTTTACTGCATCTCTTCAGTTTTAAAATTCCCTTTACGGCCTTTTCCTCGCGGGGGGTCCAAAAATCAAAAACACCCCAGTCGGACTTTTCTTTTGGAAGTCGACATGGTTTTCCAACCGAAAAGTTCATGAGGTTGTACCCTACCGCCCATGTAAAGTTCTCATTCGTTTTTATACATGGGCGGCCGGGGTAATTCATGATGCCGACATCGCTGCTCGTCTCCCTGTGAAATTCACGTGCAACGTTCATGGGGGAAATTCAAATGAAAAAATAAAAATAAAAAATTTTCGACTCGACTAGGGTTCGAACCCGGGTCTCTGCGGTTCTCAGTCCAGCCGCTTACACACCGCGCTACGTTGCCAATTAAATGTGCAACGCCGATATGCAGATAAATGCATATTGCTATTTAAACTGCGCGCTGCTTGTTAACTGCTTGGAACTGCTTAGATACTGCTTAACCAGTAAATATCCCGAAAGGGAAAAGGGGATTTATTTTTCGGGAAATAAACAAAAAATCCCATACCCGCCGCTGGCTGCTTTTCATTATGAGCATGATGAAGCGAAGTCCGACTGGGACATTGTATGGGTTTCGTAGACTGAATTCCGAAACGAAGTAGGCAAACAAAATTCGATCTGCATTCGGCTACCGCCGACGTCTCGCGAAGTTAGGACAACATATTTTTTGTTCTTTTCGAAATCATTCGGTTTTGTCTCGTTTCTCCTAATTCTCTTTTTATTTTCTTCTTCTGTAGTGATCACACGTGTTCGCGTCTTATGTAGTTGAAGTTGCATATAAATTCAAATATTATAAGGTAAGAAAATTTATTTTTACTCAATTAATAAATTCCTTTGCATAATTGATCTTAAGCATGGATATGACTTCAACTTAGATTGTTTGAATGCTAAGCTCTTTAGGTTTGTGGAGTTTCTTTTCAGTTAAAACTGGTATGTATCTTTGTACAAATATATATGCTAGGTTTTCTTATGTATTTCCTCTGGGATTCTTCCCAGATAGGATTTTAGGGAAGAATCCCTGAGGAATCACAAAAGAAAACCTATAGAAAATCACTGGACTCCCAGATTAATATGCTTTTTCCTTTTTTTTTTTATTAAATTTCATAGTTTTACTAATGTAAAATTAAAATTAATGTAAAGTGCGTGTCACGGGCTTCCTCCGCCGACTGCAGATCCTTCCGGAAAATTATGTTATCTGTAAATTAAATGTTAGCCTATTATAAATTCTAGTTTTTTCCTCCACCGCTGAGGGAAGAGCCTGACCCTTCGACGTCGCACAGTGGCGCCTTTGTGTCATTGAGCGTTGCGAAAATCATAACTTTTGAACCAAATAAGATAATCAAATAATTTAAACGGCATTTGATTGTGAATTGGGGTAAAATTTTAATATCTAGTAGACAATGTGCCACGCCCATCCATTCATCCACATCAAAGTGAAAAATCGCATTTTCTCATAGAAAACGATTATTAAAAAAAAATTTATTTAATTGTTTAACTTAATTTTTATTGATTTGCTCAAATAAAAATATTTTGTTTAAATTGTTTAAATTATTTAAACATTTTTTTCTTTTTTTTTCTATTTTTTGACATTTTTCTAACATTTTGAGTAACAAGCCTATATTAAGAAAATTTCTAATAGCTGAAGCATTTCTGGTTCCGTTCGCATCTTAAAATCATTCAAAAATAAATAAATTCATGTTAACGCTGCAAATGCCCTGGCGCGCTACGGGTACCCTTGAAGCGTTTTCACCCATATTTCGTGTTTTTTGATCCTGCGTTATTTCACTAAATTTGGTGCCAAAGGTGGAGTTGCAGCTCAACGCAGACTTTATAAACGGATTCTGGTTCCAGAAAGATAAACGGAACTGACCTATATAGTGTAGTTGAGTGCTCTGTAGTGCTTCAAAAGTTATAGACTACTTTAGGCAGAAAAAGGTGTTAAAAATAGACACCTGGCAGGAAATGATTTACCTGTACGAGCCAAACCCAATCTGCCATTTTTTTTTTTTTTTTTTTTTTTTTTGTTTAATTTACAGAATTTGGATGTACATATCTATAATTTAAAACCAAAATCAAGTCCGATGGATTTTATAGTTGTAATATTACCTGAAAGTCAAGCAATTGCTCTTTTTCTTTTGTGTGTTGCAAAAACGGAACTATTTTTCTACTTTGAATGCTCATAACCTCTACAAAAATGGTCCGAAAATTGTTTTCTCAACGGATTGGAATCGTTGTTAAATTATTTCTCGATTAATTATAGTTTAAATCGTTTTTGTGACTGTGACTTTTTGATTTTCGCAATGCCTAATGTTCGAAAGGCGCCACTGTGCGTCGGCGGTTTATACCCGCTACCGATAGGGTAGAAGGTTAATATAATTTTTGTGCCGGCAGGAAATGTATGTAACAGGTAGATGGTGGCAGTTCCGACCCTATAAAGTATATATATTCTTGATCAGCGTAAACAGCTGAGACGATCTAGCCATATCCGTCTGTCTGTCTGTCGGCATGAAACACTGGATATCAGAGACTATAAGAGATAGAGCTCAAACCTTATTCGACAGTATTTGTTATCCTTGAATGCAGATCAACTTTCATTAAAATTTTTACCACGCCCACTTCCGCCCCCGTAGATCATCAAAAAGTGTAATTTTAATTTAGTCGCGAATTTGGGTATGTACATTAAGAACTATAGTCTGTGTGATTCTTGAAAATTTTGTTGCGATTAGATTAAAACTTTCGAAGTTCTTAAACAAATAATTTTGTATGGCCACAAACGGCTGCAGCATGCCTCATTTGGTTGACCAACTAGACCAACAGAATATTCTTACCAGTTCTTGATTGTAATCGGAAAAGAATCTTATAAGATATTCGAGAAGCAATTTTAATAAATGGTAATAATTATTAGCCGCTTTAAAGCAATAATAACGCATTTTTACACACATAGATACATGTGTATGTATTTTTGTATGCATGTGATTATATTACACTTGCATTTGCATTTTTCCGTTATGTTAAAAAATATATTAACTATTTACTATGGGTAGCGGGTATCTCCCAGTCTAGCTCACTCGACTGTATCTGTCTTATTTGTTTTGTTTTTCGGACATGTCGCGAGGGGAATTTCGGTAATGAAGGGTTAATAGAAACAAAATATTACTCCTCTGTGTTTTAACACGTTTTATCTTCTCTAATAACTATTAAATTTTATTACAATTTTTGTTTTAATTTTATGGACATCGGACGACTCTCATATAGACATAGGAGCAAACGGCAAATGTGGAGGAAATGTTAAACTGTAAACATAATATGTAATGTAATATACTCCATACGTTCAAACCCCTTTTCAAAATGATAATGTTAATCAATATAATAATTATGTAAATACGTTTTGGCAAAATAAAAAAATTGCATTTATAGGGATTACGACTATATGCCACTTTAAACTATCGAATCCAAATCCATTGTGCATATATGTCCCAGATCAATATAGTTTCGATTCTAACGATGAATAGTTACAATGCATCTTATTATGATTATTATAAATTTTTAAAGGAATGAGTGCGATTAAAACGCCACGGTAAAGCCATATTAACATAAGTTTTGTCGACTGGACTGCCGCAATTTTTTCTCTATTTCAAACTGTCGCAAATCTGTTCTCTGCAAAAATTCTTGACGTTCTAAATACCTGAAATGTTAACAAAATTATTATACACATACAAACACAAATTTTATTAAACTAACCCGTCTTTTCCCTTGTTATGGGTACGAAGTTCCTCGTCTATTCCTTGGTCAGTTTTAAAGTCCTTCCAATCCACCTTAGATTTTTCCAGCACTGACATTTTTTTTTTCTTTGTAAATCGACCTAAGACTGCGCTTACAGAGCTGCTCTTAACTTGTCGCTTGGAGGAACAGCCTCTTGGATCTGTGACGAAGTTGTCCGAGGCTTGTTCTCTAGATGTATACGAAAGTTCAAGTGCGTTCGAATTAACTTGGATAACTGCTTTGTTAGTCCCTTCATCAGAATTGGTGCCCGTCTTAGTTATCCTTTTTGAATCAACATCGCTAAGAAAATCTGCCCACAGTGAATCCGATCGAGTTTTATCGGCCTCTTCGTCTGACTGTAACTCCTCCCTTTCCAAAAATCTTTTGGTGTTGTTAGAGGCTATGGATTGTCGTGTCTGACGCTGAGCTGATAATGAGACATTTGCAATAGGTTCATTTTTTTGTTTATAGTTAGCGCAGCTTTGTTTAGAATGTTGGTTATTCAATTCTTCTGGGTCCTCACTGTCGCCTGCATCATCACTGCTGTCCGGAGTTGCATTATCACCATCAATAATATAATCTTCATCGCTTTCACTATCCGATGTGCGGTGGTTGCTCTTGTTCATAACGTCGTTTAATTTTCTGCTCTCTATCCGCATTTAGTGGACAAATTGTTTCTGTGTGACCGCTCTGAAAACATCAGAATAGGTTTTAGTAAAATATGGCGATTATATTACAGCGTTGAGACTAAACGTCAAAATGACGCGATAATACCTACATCAATTTAACACCATCTACCGTCCACCGTTTATTATAGTGGATATTAGCAAAGAGATAGAACTGCATGCATATGTATGTATATAAAAAGCGCATATGTAAGGTTTCCCAGCCCTACACTTCAGTACCGGTTATATAGGATTCCAGCAGGAATCTTGTAGGACTAAACCGGATTCCTGCTGGACTGATGCTGGATTTAAGCGTGATTTTCCATACAAAAATTTAAAAAATTTTTAAATTTCAGGGAAGAATCTAAGAGGTATCATAGAAGAAAACCATAAAAAATTCCGGGAATCCCATAATAATTTGTTCCTTTTTTTTTTATTAAATTTCATATTTTTATTAATGTAAAATTAAAATTATTTTAAAGTGCGTGTCTCGGGCTTCCTCCGCCGACTGCAGATCCTTTCGGGAGTTTATGTAATCTGTAAATAAAATGTTAGAATCAAATTATTTCAGTTTTATGCATATAAATTTGTACAAAGATACGTACCAGTTTAAAATGAAAAGAAACTCCGCAAACCTAAAGAGTTTAGCATTCAAACAGGATAGGTTAAGGGATTTTCCATGCTTTAGATCATTTCTGCAAAGAAATTTATTAATTGAGTAAAAATAACTTTACTTACCTTATAATATTTGAATTTATACGCAACTTTAACTACATAACACGCGAACACGTGTGATCACAACAAAAGAAGAAAAAGAACAGAGAATTAGGAGAAACGAGACAAAACCAAATGACTTCGAAAACAACAAAAAATATATTGTCCGAACTTCGCGAGACGTCGGCGGTAGCCGAATGCAGTTCGAATTTTGTTTGCCTACTTCGTTTCGGAATTCAGTCTACGAAACCCATACAATTTGTTTTCGCTTGACGGGAATTTTGGTAATGAAGGGAACCCTTGTTATATTTTTATCTTATTGCGCACACAATGCATTAACATTTTGAAGAATATTTTAAAACTCTTTTAATATATCCCTCAATATACGTTTTTTCTACTTTATTAAATTAAAACAAGAAAGGATGGTAACTTCGGCTTGCCGAAGATTGTATACCCTTGCAGAATTAAGTCAAAAAATTAAGACCGATTTTCTTAAATATTATTATTTAAATCTGAAATAGTATTAAGTGGCCAAATATAACATTTTGAGAAAATATGTTGAAACTTACAAAGTTATATTTTTTTCGATTGTTCCTATGGCAGCTATAAGATATAGTTGTCTGATCCGGCCCGTTCCGACTTATGTACGAGTGAGAGTATATAGAAGACTAACTGCAAAGTTTCATTCAGACGGACAGACGGACATGGTTAGATCGACTCGGCTGTTGATCCTGATCAAGAATATATATACTTTATAGGGTAGGGGATGTCTCCTTCACTGCGTTGCATACTTCTAACTGAAATTAGAATACCCTGCAAGGGTATAAACATTGATCCAACATAATTAAAGACATGAAACGAAGTCATTATAAAATAAAACTTGTAAAGTTTTATGAAACTCCATTACTTTGTCATAAGGCCATATGGAGTTTTCAAAAATTGACACTTCATTAGAACCTTGAACCTCCCGCCGACTTTAGAAGGTAATTAAGGTAATTACAATTGTTACTAGGGACCTCTAATACTTATCAATTTGAATTTTTTTTTAGAATAGAAAACTGTGTGAATCGGGGATGGCCTTATGTACAGAGCTTGCAAATAACTGTCTCTCGTTGCGAGCACAACCGGAAAAGTTCATACTCTCTCGCTCTCGCTCTGAGCAAGAGACTTTTGCTGTCTTTATTTTTGTTTTCTGTTGAGCGCTTTTTGTTGAGCTCTTTTTATTTCGGTCGTTTAATGAGCAGTGCATAAAGAGCGGAACGAGAAACGCTCGCACAAAGAGAGTCAGCAAAGGACTGATTGACCCAAAATGCGAACGGTCTTCCCATTTACTTTCGTAGTTGTTTCAATTATTATATTTCGTCTACAAAACGAACGCAAAAAAAGTTTTAGACAATGTTGTTTTTAATTTTTTGTATTTTTGTATTTTTATATTTATTATATACATATTTTTTGTAACATTTTTTATATTTATGTGTTATGTGACTTTTTATTACACTGAACATGACAAAACGGTCTTGGAACCACCGAAGCAAAACCGAATAGAAAAAAAAAACGGTTTCGCTCTGAGCGCGAGCAAGCACATTCAAGAATCCATGAAACGGCTGCACTCTGAGTCTTTTAGTAAAGAGTCAGAGAGAGACACTTATTTGCAGAAAACGAGAAACGGTCGACAGTTATTTGCAAGCTCTGCTTATGTACGATCAACAGGTTCACAAGGTGTCAAACGCGAAATTCAGGCACCTGAACAGAGTTTTGTGCTCTTCGCTCAGAGTGGTATTTGCTCTATGGCATATTTTTTTAAGCGAAGCTTTTTAAAAGAGGGGGAGTGAACTGAGAAAAAGTGTGCAGCATAGCTATGCATTGCTAAAATCCCTCTTGCTCTAACTCACTTTAACTCTCTATATTTATTTTCCTCTCTCTGTGTCGATCACCGTTTAAGCGTGAACACATATAGACACACACCCACCCAACTCACCCCTCCTAGACCCTACCGACGCAGCATACAGCACATCTCTGTCTTTCTCTGTGTCACTTACCGGTTAAGCTCACGCTTATACACACATATACATACATAACAAACCATGCATGGGCATGACATGAATGTTGCAAATGGATGGGCGTCGTTTCGGCCGTCTCACGACGTCTCCAATTTTTTTTTAATGGGATTGCGCTTACAGCAAATAATTCTGTGCAATTATCTATTGATATGCAGATTCCTTAATTTAAGAAAAGTTATAGGGGTTACATTCCTACAATGGAATGTAAATTTTATATTTTCAAGAATTTACAAATGATTAACAATATAATATAATTAACAACTTATTACAATATTAAAGTAAAAAAAAAAACTTGAAAAAAATAGTCAAATGTTTGTCACGAATAGGATTTGAATTAACGCACGCCTTTTATAAGTTTTATAACAACTGGGATAAAAATGCGTTTTTAAAAATTTGGTTGAGTTTCATATTTAGCCGACAACGAAGGCGGTATCATGCATTGCCCGGCTGCGAAAAATCGACATACATATGTATTTCTATTTATCTAATCTAAAATTTTAATAATTTTTTGTTATGTCCGAAATATCAATAGCTTCGGTAAGGAACTAACAGGTCAGCTTTGGGATGCCATTCTGCCGCAAAATTGGATCGGAAGCCTGCGCCACTTTCTGGAGAAAAAGGTTAATGACCTGGAATGTGTTGAACCTGAAACAACGGGGTTCCAGCCAGAAGAAAAACAGAGACAGAAAAGAAAAAAGGAACTAGACGGTTGAGAAATAGCACGATTCATTAGGTCGTGGCTACGTGAGCGGGCCAGCTAAAAAATTGTGAAGGAGAAATTTAAATAATATTATTTTTTTAATCTATTACTATATATATTATATGAGGACCCAGCGAACTTCGTCTCGTCAAAAAATATTGCATACCAGAAGAGGAAATAACTATCGCGGGAATAATTATACAAATAATTATCGCGGTAGAAGCAATAATAGAGGATATTACCAAAGCAACGGATATAACCAAAACAATGGTTATAACCGTAATAATAACCGTAACAATAATAATAATAATAATAATAATTATTACCAAAAAATAATTAGTATAGAAACAACAACCGTAATGGAAACAACCGCGGCGGAAATAGCCGTGGGGGAAACAACAACGGTAACAGAAAAAATAACAACAATGTCCGAGCTGCCCAAAGATATTTGGGAAACCAACAGAACCCTACAGATATTTAGAGCCGTCAACCAGCTCAATAAAAACCTCAGCCTAAGTATCTTTGTAAAAATTAATAATGAAAGGACAGGTAGACCATAAACTCTGTTGCTTGGTACTGGTGCAGACATATCCATATTAAAAGAGAGCAGAGATCAGTTTGAACATATAAATAACACTATTTGTAATCAAAAATCGGGAATCGGAGAAGGTACTATTTCTTCTAAAGGTTTAGCCTCAATAGAACTAACCACAGGTAAATATATAATTCCGTACGACTTCTATTTAGTCGCGCAAAATTTCCCAATACCTACTGATGTCATACTAGGCTTAGATTTCATGAAACGAAATAATTGCAACCTAGATCTTACTCATAGATGCTACTCACTGATTCTTCGCCCAAATAACTTAAACTATCCAATTAAATTACAATTAGTACATACTTGTGAAAATAATGCCACAGTACTCCCAGCTCGTTCCGAAGTTATCCGTGAAATACAGATCCTCTCAATAAAAATTCAAATTCTGATACTAAATTAAGAAATTGAGGAAGGTATTTATATTGCAAATACGATATCCAACCCCAAAAACAATTATGTCCGTATTATAAACACAACAAATAGCATAGGAATTGTACATTTAAATAAAATTAAATTTGAAACCCTAAATAATTATGATATAATAAAAGGAACTAACGAAGAAAGAGATCACTTCGTTATGGAAAAGCTAATTAAAAATTTTTCGCCTATGTTCAAAACTCAATTGAAAGATCTATGTACCAAGTATACAGATATATTCAGACTAGAAACCGAATCGATACCAACAAACAATTTTTATAAACAAAGACTTAGAGAGATGGATGATGAGCCCGTATATATCAAGAACTATAAAAATCCTCACAGCCAAGTAGAAGAAATTCAAGCCCAAGTTTAAAAATTAATAGACGATAACATAGTTGAACCATCAGTCTCAGCGTAGCCCACTCAGCATAGCCCACTCTTATTAGTTCCGGAGAAGTCTCTTCCGGACTCCGGACTGGCGAATAGTAATAGACTATCGTCAAATTAATAAAAAACTCATGTCTGACAAATTTCCGCTCCCTAGGATTGATGACATTCTAGATCAACTAGGTAGAGCAAAATACTTCTCATGCCTTGACTTAATGTCAGGTTTTCATCAAATTGAACTTGAAAAAAGTTCCAGGGATATAACGTCATTTTCGACGAGCAATGGCTCGTATCGCTTTACGCGATTACCATTTGGCTTGAAAATAGCCCCAAATTCATTCCAGAGAATGATGAGTATAGCTTTCTCCGGATTAGAGCCGTCGCAAGCATTTCTCTATATGGATGACTTAATAGTCATAGGATGTTCCGAAAAACATATGCTCAAGAACTTAACTGATGTCTTCGAGAAATGTAGGCAACATAACCTAAAGCTACATCCTGAAAAATGTTCATTTTTCAGGCATGAAGTCACATTTTTTGGACATAAATGCACTGATAAAGGAATCTTGCCAGATTACAAAAAATATGACGTCATAAAGAACTATCCAGTCCCACATGATGCGGACAGCGCTAGACGATTCGTTGCATTTTGCATTTACTATAGGCGCTTTATAAAAAATTTTGCCGATTATTCTCGTCACATAACCAGGTTATGTAAAAAGGATGTAAAATTCGAATGGACATCTGAATGCCAGAATGCCTTCGATCATCTTAAAACGGCACTTATAAACCCAACCTTGTTACAATATCCAGATTTCACTAAAAAATTCTGCATAATAACCGATGCAAGTAAGCAAGCATGTGGAGCGGTTTTAACTCA
>VNJN01006888.1:0-11499 GCA_008042485.1 Drosophila mayri | reverse complement strand
CTCTGGATCGAAGATCCTGCTCTTGAAGCCCACAATCTCGTTTCGATGGGATGTTAAGAGAATAACCAAATACGTTTTGTTTAATTTTCAGTTACAAGTCGAATGTAATAAACAATATCAATAATTTAATGTCGGTGTTACAACTTTATTGAAAAGAGGACACAGCATTTTGGGGGCTCAACCGGGATATTGCCCATCATTCGACACCTTGGAGCTTAAATAAGATATTTCACCCACGATGCAGTGGAAGAGAAATTAAGAGCAATTTGAAGCTGGTAAAGAGTTTTGAAAAGTCACGCAAAGGGGGCAACGAGTGACAGAGACCGCGGTAAACGCGAAAAGAATTTCATCACAAGGCGAAAAGACAGGAAACGAATTTCATCAGGAGGCGAAAAGACAAGAAACGAATTTCAACAGAAGGCGAGAAAACGAGAAAAGAATTTCATCAGAAGACGAAAAGGAGTGCAACGGAAGCAGCGAGTAACGACGACGAAAACGAGTGGCGGTGTCTCAATGAAGATGCAGCGGATCAGACTGAAAAAGAGGGAAAATTAGAGGGCAGCAGAACAGGCTGGACATTTGAGCTGATGACGTTAGCGGCGCGTGCGGGCAAGTGTTGGTCAGGATTAGAACACAGAATGGATGGCCAGTTGATTCCGACTGAGAACAACTTTGAAGCAGCGGATTGGCTGCAGAAAGCAGAAAGAAGACGAGGAAGGTACAGAGCGGGATCAGCAGAACGTCGTTGGTGCGAGCGAGCTCAAACTTATTGGCGAAAACAAGGGAACGTGGATTCCAATCGGAGGCATTGCAGAGTCGTAGATAGCTGGTGGAAGATAAGAAGACGAACGCTACCAAAAGAGGTGAACGAGGAAAAAGTGAGATAGCAAGAGAGGATACATGGTCTTCGCAGGTTAAGTTACGGTCTGTATGTAAAAGAATTTAAAGCAGATCTGTTAGTTTGAATACAATTGTTCGAAAATAATTAGAGTTAAAAGACAATTTTGTTTTCATATTAACTGTAATTTTCAGCAGGTTACTTTTTGTAAAATGGAGAGAAGCGAGATATTGGCATTGCGAGTGAAAGAATTGCGAGTGAAAGAATTGCGATGGAAGTTGTTAGAGCTGCAGTTAAATACAACCGGATTGAAAGCTGATTTACAACAACGAATGTTAACCCATTTTGGGTTGACGGATGAGGGTGAGTCAGAGACTGAGGGTGAAGCCGCACCGATCACCGAACACCCGCAACAACAGGGCAGGAAGCCAACATGGCAAAATTTTGCAATCAAGATCGTGGTTTACCTTAAAAGATGTAGAAGGGAGTGTTTCTCAGTTATCAGGATCAGGTGTCCTAAATGTAGATTTGTGGATTGAAGAGATGGAAGATTGCGCGGCTACCGTAGAGTGGAGCCCGTTGCAGAAGTATGTTTATGCAAAACAGCATAAAAGGGTGCAAATTTAAAAGCTAAGAAAAGCCAATTGGAAGTGGCTGGGAACTTTATGTATGAAAACTGGATGTTGATGAATGGTAGATGAATTGCTGATGAATGGTACTGTATGGCAACGAATTCAATGGGTTGTATGTACTTGCTATGTTTATAAATTAGTCCATTAAGTAACGAGGAGAAGCACTACAAGAATTTAACTAAAAAAAACTATAATAATTTTTTACAGATTAAAACGTGTGAAAATTAACCAAGTAAGACTAAGTTTTGCAATGACTTCAGACCCCTAAATTAAAGCCGCTTACAGTTATATCATCATTGTGTAAGGTAAATTTTTTTCGCTTCGGATTCGTAAAAGAATCCCTAAGTTGCTAGTCAATGATAGATCATTAAATCCTTCATAAATATGAATTTATTAATCGAAGATGAACCTAATCACTTAACAAGCTTATGTCCCTTATTGTAAGGGTCTTTTATTATGACTTTCAGACAGGTGTCGTTCATTGCAGCTTTGTTGACTTTGTAGTGAATGGATCTCAAGTTATATATATTTTTTTTCGCACCAGTCCTACGCCCACCTCCCGCCCAACGACCGAGGGGGGCAGCCGCGTGACGTACGGCCCGAAACGCGTACTAGTAAGACGCGAGAGAAGGAAAAAATAGAAAAGGACGAGGAAAAATTAGGATACACTACGGGCTAGTATTACAAGCAATACAGTTTTTAATTCTTTGTTTTATATGCCTTCAATACAACTAAATAGGCGATTGTAATCCGTACATAAAACCCTAAAGGGTTCATGCACTTCAAACTCACGCCTACAGTGGTTATCTACTAATGGTATAAAAGTTCCAGATGAATGACGAGGAACATGGAAATTGAGCTGGCCTAGCAGGTAAGGGCTCTCCACATCACTGTTAATAAGTTTATGTAAAAAGACGACGCCAAGCATCGTCCTACGGTTAGCTAAAGAAGGTAGATTAAGTAGGAGAAGTCTAGTAGAGTAAGACGGAAGGCGAAAAGCAAAAAGTTCTTTTGGACAGATTCAATGCGGCTACTATGGACTCCAAATGAGGACTCCAGACGCACGAACCATACTCCAATATAGGGCGAACCAACGAAGTAAAGAGAGTCTTCGTTACATAAGGAGAATCGAATTCCTTCGCCCACCTTTTAATGAATCCCAGCATGCCTCTAACTTTGTTAACCATACGAGAGATATGTTCAGTGAACGAAAGTTTAGGATCCAGGCGGACACCCAGATCATCAACAATAGTAATTCTTTCCAAAAAGCAGTCGTTAGGCATATAGGTTGCAAGCAGGGGAGTAACACGTGAAAATGTCATCAGTTTGCTTTTTGAGCTGTTGAGATGTAAATCGTTAGCATGACACCATGCTTGGAAGTTATCAAGATCCGATTGTAGGTCTGATTAGCGAGAACTGTTCCTATACTGCAAGCAAAGTTTAACGTCATCAGCGTACATAAGTACTCTGGATTTGGTTAAAACCTGCGGCAAATCATTGATAAACAATGTGAATAGCAGTGGTCCAAGGTGGCTACCCTGTGGGACGCCAGGTGTGACCCTGAGGCTATTGGATAGAATGTTTCTGAACAGAACCTTTTGGATCCTGTCACTTAGATAACTCGAAATCCATTTAAGAAGATCACTAAGAAACCCCATTGAATCAAGTTTCCTAACCAGAAGAGAATGATTGACCGAGTCGAAAGCTTTACTAAAGTACGTGTAAATAACATCGGTTTGAAAGTTTTGTTGGAAGCCCCTAATTCCAGAAGATTGGTCGTGGTTGATCTTCGCCTCATAAAACCATGTTGACATGGAGAGATAACGGATCTGCATAGATGTTGAAGGTGAGGAGTGATTACATTCTCGAAAACTTTGGGGATAGCCGATAACTTAGAGATCCCCTATAGTTACTGGCATCCGATTTGCTACCTTTTTTGTTGAGAGGAATAACAAATGATTCTCTCCAAATAAGGGGAAATTCTGCGGATTCTAAAGATAAGGTAAACAATTTAAGAAGGGGGTTAGAGGAGCTATTTAGGGACCAAATAGCAACAGGGATATTAAAATCACCCAAGACTACTAAATTATCTCTATCAGAAAGCATATTGGAAACCATCGGAATGGCGAAAAGGTGGTTCCAAAAAATAGGCAGTTCCGACATTGGGGAATGTAGGAACATGTAATAAAAACAAAGCGACCATTAAATGCTAGCTTCATACAAAGGAATTCAACTTCGTTGTTTTCCTCGAAAGTTATTAGTTCAGACGTGAGAGTGGAGTTGACCGCTATGAGGACCCCACCCCCGCGCCTGACAGGCCGATCTAGCCGATAAATCGTGAACACAGCTGCGAAAACTTCGGAGCTAAGAATCTCCGGCTTTAACCAGGTTTCTGTGAACACAATAACATGGGAGGCGAATGCAAAACTATCAGAATACAGTTTATGCAGCTTACTCCGCAAGCCTCTTGCATTCTAATAGGAGATTAACACCGAAGTATTTAGTTTTTTTGGACAGAGTCCGAGGAGGTAGAGGGCACAGTGGTCAGATTGGGCTTAGGAAGAGTTATCCCAACAGGCAGTTTCTTTTTCTTTGCTTCATATTCATATTCTTCCAGGGAGAGCCGCTTGAGGTGAAACAGACTGAGTGCCTGTAGTGCCCATATTGGCCGGTAATTCCTGGGGGATAAATTTACGGGGCTATGGGGGGTCAAAATTTGTGCTCCCATAGGAGACGAAATTGAAATTTGCGGTGGAACGTTTAGTCCCACAGCACCTTCAGGAACCGAATCTTTCCTAACACTTGTCCTCAGAATTCTGGGATTTAATTCTGAGGTCGAAGGCTGAGTCAAAGGCGGCTGCTGTTGAGAGCCCGCCGCAGGTTAATGAGATCCGTCGCAATCCTGCACTCCAGTTGCAGTTTTTTTGCGCCTTGGAGACTCATTTAGTAGCGTAAGGCTATTAAATTGTTTCTCAAGCGCTTGGAAGCTGTTATGAGTTTTATTGAAACTCGATAACAACTCCTTAAAACTGCCCCTGGTTTGCCGCATGAAAGACGACATTTCCCTTTCAACTACACGACATGCATCGCAACAGTAGCGCAAGCCGATGTTTTTTCTCACATCATAAACAGTCCGGCCGGCAACCCCAATGCACTTTGCGTGCAGAATGTTGTCGCACAGCCAGCAGCCGATGGTAAGATCACTTGACAAAATTACCTTCTTGCTAGATTTGGAGAAACAGACGATATCGGAAGACATTATTAAAGACTTACCACTGTACTTGTAGCAATAGATAATAGGGCGAAAGATATGAGAGGAAAAGTGCAGCTGCACCGAGAGAGTTGAAGCACTAAAGAGCGGGGGAGTGTGAGAGTAAGCGAAGCTTCGAAAACGTTTAACTGTCGCGACAGAGCAACAACTGCTAAACGAGAGAGGTGAAAAGAGGAAACACAAAAAGAATAGAAAAAGCAAACACAGGCAGCACGATTAATTATTGAAACACAAAGAGATTAAGAATTGATTAATAAAGCTGCATGTACACGCGAAGTGAACGGGAACTAAATATTGTAAACAAGCAAGTATGCCCGCATAATACTGGATACTATGCTTAAAGGGCATACGCCAAAACGGTCACCCAAAAAAGTTTGTTTTGTTTTGCTGTGTCTTGCATTTATATGGATTAAATATGGTGCAAAACATAAATAAGTCAAAGAAAAAAAAGGAACTGCTAGATCAAACATTGCATTGAGGTCATCCGCCAATTGATGTCGAAAGGTAAATTTAGGTTCCTGACCTTGTAGTTTGGACTTTTATAGTTCCAAATATAGTCATTTACCTTCACACTTTCAATTAAAAAGTCGGTAATTTCTTCAGTAAAACGTTTCGCAGCGGAACAAATGTTTTATCTTTTCAAGAGTGACCGTTGATTTTACTATCTGTGGAGAGGGGCGCTGGTGCCGCAAAAAGATTTCCACAGACGGGTGATGCAGACAAAAACGGGCCGCTGGTAGCACAGGAAAAAACCCGCCGCGCGATTGGAATCGAAATAGAGAAGAAGTCGGGGGCGTCGATGGTACAAATTCCAGGGCGCAATCGCATGTATTTTGGTTCGCTTCATACATTGAACTAAATTAACTTAACATAAGGGCCGCGCTCCGGACCGATAAGCTCAGCTTAACAGTACGGGAGCGGACCCGAGTGCCGGAAAGCACAGCGTGAGAGCGGGAGCAGCGACGGCAGACCCGAGGACCTGACCACAAAAGGGGCGAGCGCGGGTGCGCTCTTAAGTTTCGGTGAGCTAAGGCGGCACAGTGGGCCCCTCATCTAAACATCCCGCCCCCTATGGCTGGTGGCAGGCTCCGGACACGACTCATCCAAAAACAGTGCTTTGCAGTGCAGATTAAATCCGATTCCGAACTGACCTGTGCGGGCACATCTTCCACCTCGCAGAATTTGGTGAGGAACTGATCTAATAAGTCATCGAGGCTGCGGGCAATTCGAGTGGAAAAAACGGACACGGGCCTGTCAGCACCCATCAAAAAATGGTCTCCTGACCGAGAAGCGACCCGCAATTTTAGCCTTGAAATTACCGAGGAGAATGGACGGAAGAATGTCAGCTCCTATTAACACATCGACCTGGGAGCTCTCAAAGAACTTGGGGTCCGCCAGGGGAATTTCGAGCAACCCCTTGAGAAGATTCCGCGGAATCGGATATGAGGGCAGATTTCCTGCCAACTGCGGAAGAACGTAAGCCGACGTCTCTAATTGTAGCCCGAGTCTAGAAGGCGATCGGATGGAGAAATGACACAATTTAGTAGACTGTGCGGAAACGGTCTGATTAAGACCGGAAACTTGTGCTTGAATCGTCTTGAAGGGAAGCTTGACCAGGTTGAACCAGGTTAACCCGGAAGCGAAGCACACCTGGTCCCCTGCGTCGGTCGTGCTGGAAGTCAGTGTGGGTCGAGCCCCGATGCCGTAGGCGGACTCGGAGCGGTAGCGAAAGGATTGCCGCGGTGCAGGAGGGTGTGGTGTCGGCTGTGGCATGTGAAACAGCTATGGGCACTCGTGCAGTCCCGCTGCTGGTGCCCTCGGGCAAAACAGTTGAGACATAGCGGCTTCCTTTTGATGTACTCAGAGCACCCATTTACATCCATGTCCAGGAAGCGCGGACATAAGCGAATGGGATGGTTCTCCCTAGAAAAGAGATCGCACCCCTTCTGGCTCGAAACCACAGTCTCGTACGAATTGAGCCTCCGAGCTGGAGCGGGGGCGGTTACCGACCGTGGCGGAACTTGCCCGGAGCCATTAGGCTTGACGTCGTCGACGGCCTCTAGAGTGCGATGACGCTCTGTCAGGAAGTTATTCAACTCCTTCTATGTTGGAATTTCGGCCTTATTATGTACCGATTGCTCCCACATAGAAAGTGTGACTCTGGGGAGCTTTAAGAAAATCATAAATACCAGGAGACAGTCCCAAGCCGCAACATTGATAGAGGACATCTCTAGAGCTGTCAGACAACTCTGAATGGTGGCCTGGAGCTCCTTCAGCGCGACGCCGGACTCTTGAGCAACAGCCTGGATGTTGAAAAGGACCAATAGCCGCCGGTTCTCAAAGCGGTCCATGAGGGCTTGCCACGCCGCGACAAACCCCTCATGGGTAAGTGGAGCCTTAGAAACAATGGCGTGTGCGTCACCACTTGTTTTGGATAGCAAGTAAAACAACTTTTCTACCTGTGTGAGCCGCGCGTTCTATTTACATTCAGAACAAGTGAACAAGTCTCTGAAGGTGGGCCACCGAAGATAATCACCCGCAAAGACCTCGGTGTCCACTGGCGGTAACCGGCAACCTGTCGACAGGAGCGTGAGAACAATTTTTTGCCGAAGCTGGGCAGTACACCTCGAATAGACGGAGTAACAGTAGCTGTACTTTGATTCCAGCACTGTCGAGGTGGCCGTACTGTCGTCAGACACGGCAAGCAAAACGGAGCAGCTCTCATAGCTCTTCTCCACCTTCTCCCATGGACTTCGCACATGTATTGGGCGCACCCTTCCGTTTCTGGGGCGCCCGGAGTATTTATGTTGGCCTCAAATTGGCTAATGCGATCTGTTGTGGCCATGAACTTTTTCCGCGCTACTTCGCCCGCACATTCAGCCATTTTCGCAACGGAGCGAGTCTGCCTTTGTAAAGAGCCGGGGCTTTTATCGACGGATTCGTCGCTCTTTGCCCCTGGAATGGCACTGGGTACCTTAGGCTTTAAAAAAGACGGCCGCGGAGATGCGGATTGAGATTTGTCCACACTGATAGCTGGGACCGGACTCGACTTTTTGTCGTCTCCCGTGGGCATTCTAAGAACCAAATTCGCTAGTCAGCGCTTGTCGACTGACTTGCGCAATAAGTGCCTCGTACGAAGCGGTGGCCGGTCATACTAATGTGCTGAGAACGGCGAGATCGCGGCTGAAATGCGCTCACAAGGAACTAGTTGGCAACTCGCCACTGGCGTCGAAGGGACAGTCGTATGCGGCACGATCCGTATGTGGAGGAACAATAAACGACAAAAACCCAAAAAACCACAAGGGAAATCGGTTTGATGTGATTGCAGGCGGATGGTGCCAGATGCGGAGTAGACACAGTATTGGAGACACGGAAAATGAAAAGGTATCGGAAAGTTCGTGCTCGTTCAGAAAAAAGTGGATGACAATCAATATGTGTAAAATTATATGTATAGAAATATGTGACACGTATGTATATATTGTATTCTTGACTGACTCGGGTTTAGAGGGCCCTTCGAATAGCTAAATTTGTGGTTTTCGCAATAAATAATTAATTGTCTATATGTATAATCGATAAAATTGAAGCCTCAATTATTTTCGAAATCCAAAGTTGCGGAGCCAGAACGGTGGAATGGACCTTGGCTTGAATTTTACACAACAAAAAATAAATAAATATCTAATAGTAATTTACCTTATCTTCTGACTAATCGTTGTCGGATTTAATTATTCTGGAGCCGGAAAGGTGGAATTGAAACCACGGCTACTGTTCGGCCGGAGAACTAATAATTAAATAAATAATAATTTTTGAATTTAATTATTGTGTGGCCGGAAAAGTGGAATAAAAACTTGGCTGCTTCCCGATCGAAAAAAATAATAGTAAAATATTTTGTGGTGTTTGCTCTACTCAATTCTTTTAAATTCACTTAGCCGGACGGATGGAATTAAAAAACCTCTGCGCTTGTTGTGGTTGGAGCGGGAAAAATTCCCTGGGTTACGCCGACGGCAGAGCAGTGCGTAAGTCACCAAAAGGAAAAAAATATAAAACAGCAACACATAAAAAAACCGCCGGCTGAGTTAAATTTTTTTTGGAACACGGATTTTAAGTGAACTTTTCTATTTGTAGGTTTATTGTTAGTTTTATTTATTTCTGAAATCGGAGGCAGAAAATATATGGGAATATATGTATGTGAGCATTTATTTAATACGGAGATATGTATATGTATAAATTAGTGTATGTCTCCTCTCAGCGATCGATGCGTCAGCAGCGGGGTAGACGATTAGTGGATGTTTCTTCTATCTCCTATGTTTGTATCGTCAGCGGGTGGGGGTGTGCCGGCAGGTCTGCCTAGCGGTCTTCCTTCTTAGTTAAGAATTATGTAGGGAGGAACTACCTCCGTTATTATTGACCCTTAAGGTACAACAACCAATAATAAAGAATGTATGACGGCTGAGCCGGAATTAAAATTCAGGAGCGATAGCTCTGTCTTTATTGAAATATAAAATTGAACTGAACTTAAAGCTAACATACAAAGGGAATCATAGCGGCCACTCCAATGGGCAGTGCTTGCCGGCTATGCACGGGCTTCCGGCCAGACGCTAAGTCAGCAATTTGGCCGGAGCAAGCTTTCGGACGATCGGTCATTGCCGTCGCCCGGTTAACTTAGTTAACTACTCCCCCCTCAGAATTAAGGCCGTCCTCGGCCGACCCTATTTGGGCGATCATATCCGCTATCTGGGCCGTAGTTCTCCTGGCCTGGATGACTCGCCGATAGGTGAGGCCGACGCAAATCAACGCGCAGCATATTGCTCCTACTACCAGTACTATCTAATGTGAATGATAGTCGTTGAGATTCTCCCCGACTCTCTTGATGTGTTCCAGGTTACGCTCACTCAAGCGGTGAAGGTATGGAAGACTGAGGATGTTGTGCTCCATAGTGATATTCAGGGAGGGCGATCTGGCTACTCCTGGGGCCCTTCTCTGAGCTCTGTCATTGTTGACAAATCGGGTTTCGTTAACCATGGCACTCTCAATAAAGGTAATGAGATGCGTACCTCGTATATGGATGTAAGTGCCATTATCCACACTCACACGTGCCGGACGATCGTTTATAATTATGATGCCTTCATCTACAAGAGTAATTGGGTGTAGATTGCTGTGCTGGATGTCACAGTGCGCTACGCCTCCAGCGTGGAGCTCTTGCGCGCACGACCTTCTCGACGCCAGCTGGCAAAATGTGGCTCCAGGTGTTGTGGAGCAATTGTTGACCGTGTGGATTGCTACATTGCAATCTGCTATTATCTTATCCTCCAGCCTGAGCATCGTGTCATGATGAGACACGGGGAAAACTGTGATTTTAATACAAGACAACTTGATAATAGGAAACTTGATGACAAAATGCAAAAGGTTAGCGGACTGTAATATTTTAACGGAAGCAACGGACAATAAGTCTTTGATGGGGGTACCTGTGGGCTCTTCTACCCATATATCTTCTAGGTCTGCATGATCTAGTATGTTAGGGCTCACGAAGTTGGCCTTAGCTAGAGCTATCGCTAGTAATAAATTTTGCAGCTCCATACTAATCATTCTATTTCGGGATAATAACATCTCGTAAAGATGCCCCGAGTCAACTTGGGTTCCCTTGGCCGACCTCAGAAGTTGGTTGACAGTGGTAGTGATATTATTAATTTGGTCTTGCATTCTACTATTGATGTTTATCTGCCTATTGTTTGCATTTATTAATTGGAATTCATTGAGTTTAATGTTTTCGAAATCCTCTGCATCTGGCGTTCCCGCCACTACTTTTAACGCCGCTCCTAGGAAATCCAAACTCCTAGCTACTCTGTGGTGGATGCTCAACGAATCGAGCAGGTCACGCAGGTGAGCGACATCTACACTCAAGAGTTTCTGCATATGTGACTGGGGAAACATGTTGGTCATGCCATCCGTTTCTTCCACCACGCGCCTATATTCCGAGAGATTCGCCGAGTGTGTAACAAACGCGAATTCTTCCCAAACTAAAATTCTACCATCAATGACGGGAATATATTTGGCCTGTGAGTAGTCCGTGACGTGCCCCGATGTTACGGTAAGCAGGACTAACAGGGATCCGAATGCGAACCTGTAATATTGGATGTATTGTAGTGTTTGTTTAAAACCGGGAAGTCCACCACCAAAGCGTAAAGAATAAGATATAATTATAACAAAAACTTATACTAGGTGGATAGAGGTGAGAAAATGTGGAAAGGAAAACTTATGCCAAGTGGCTAGGTGTAAACATGGAAAAAAATGGATTATTATTTAATGTTGTCCTTGTGGACCACCCTCCCCTTAATGAGGACCGTGGTCCCCAGGTCCGCTTCAACAGCTTTTTCCTCACACAGTGGTGTGAGTTTATTGCCAAGCCTTCGGTTTGATTTAACCAAGACTTTCTCGCCGACTTCGAATGTTCTGCCTTGTCGGGAGGCATTTTCCCTGGCTCTGAGCGTGTTTTGCGCCTTCACGATCTTGTTGTGAACGTCCGCCTGTGGGTCTTCTGGGTGCTTTTGCACGATGTCGATTGGCCGTTTGTCAACGACAGAGTGAATCGATTTATTATATCTGGCGGTTGCCAATAAAATAATTTCCACAGTATCGGTAATTCCCTTGTCGATTTTTAGGCAACGAGCGAGCTCCAAAAGGGTGCTGTGAAAGCGCTCTACCTGCCCGTTTGAGACGCTATGAAGTGGCGGTGCGTTCGCAATGCTAACGCCAAAATGGTT
>VNJN01006880.1:187099-235740 GCA_008042485.1 Drosophila mayri | reverse complement strand
CGGGCTATATGGTGGATGCAATAAAACCTCCCATCCGAGCTCCCGTAGCTTCTGACGAGTCATCAACGAAGTGTGCAGCTCATAGTGCATGATTCCCTTCCAATCCCACCAAACACACAGCAAAACCTTCCTGGCCGTCAATCGTCGAAATCATTCCTCCGCGGTTCGAAGTGATAGAGTACCATCCCCCAAAACACCATTTATCTCACGGAACGTTTATCTAGCGGATTTGCCTTTAACGAAGGAAAACTTTAAAATGGCGCGAATTTCGGCGTTAGTGAACTCCATGTTTACGCGTCTATAACTGCTGAACGAAATACCCTAACTAATCATGCATAGCGTCGTTTTGTAGGGTATGTCAAGACCTTTCAAATGATGTATACTATGGCCAGATACGAGCTCTGTAGCGCTTTGTACATAGCCGCGAAGTTCAAAAGACAAAAAGGCGGAAGGGAGATATTTGCCAACCTAATATATAGATTCCCCCAAGTTCTCGTCAGTTCTCTCTCTCCCCTTTTTTAATGGAGTTTTGAGGTTCCACGCTAATTAGATGGCACGGAGGCGCATGACACAAAATGCTGCTGAGGGAAAATAGTTGAGAAAAAAAAGAGGGAAAGGTTTGAGGGGGGAGAGAGCGGTACTGCCTGCAATTGCGGCTATGATTATTAGGCATAAAGTGTTGAGGCTGCCGCTGCTGCTACTATTGCTTTTGTTTTTGTTTTTGTTGACTTGGCCCAGGCCTAAGTAACACGATTTTTTCTTCATTATTATTTCTTGGCACGCGATCTGACAAGTTAGACGACTTGTTGTTGGTGCAGCTGGGCACTGAAGGAAAATCTGTGGTTGTTTTACTATTTTAACTATATTTCTAAAAGACTTTCTAAATGAAAAGTGTAATATAAAAGAATATCTAAAGGTTCCAATTAATATTTAATAAATTCTTTAAGCTCTACTAAACTGGAAAACTATAGTTTAAACGAAAATGTGCATTAATTAGCAAAGTCTTTAATTTTTATATACTTTGATACATGAAAATATTTTTAAAAAAGTTTATGATTTTTTCCAAGCTAAAAAAATTTATTAAAAAATGTTTGGACTTCACCAAAATAATTTAATTAAAAACTTTTACTATTTTAAAAGAATTTCTAAATAATAAAATCTAAAGTCCCTAAATAATATTTAATAAATTCTTTTAAGGTAGAAAACTATTAACTTTTATAGACAACAACAACATTGATAAAATTAGCTTTTAACTTTTCCCCCTTAATTTCTTTTCTTAACTTTTATTTATTTTTAAAATTAACTCCCTCCTTTATGACTTTATATATTTGTATATATTGTTAGTAACTTTTTCCTCTCTGTGTAGCCTATAGCCTTAGTTGGTTTTATTTTCGCTGGACTTTGAGCTAGTCAAGCAAGCTGTCGCCATCGCCTTCGGATGTCGTGTTATGCGATTTACATCGGGTGTTGGCTCTTGGGTACTTTTGTTGCTTTTCTGTTTTCCCGGGAGAGCTTTTCACTCCTCCTCCACACATCCAACCCCCAACCCCCAACCCCCCTTGTCCTCTCGAGGCACAACAATGTGTATATATAGATTTAGAAATTATAGTTGATGGCTTACTTGCAATTAGCGGCGACTACAACGACGACGACTGATGGCGAATGGCTGTTGGCTGTTGGCTGTTGACTGTTGCCTGTTGGCTCTTGGCTGATGGTCGATGTCGCTGGTTGATATGACGCCGATTATACTGTCGATTGTCCCTAACGATCTGTAAAACAAACAAATGGAGAAACAAACATTTATTTGCCGGCTGGGTCCCAATTATCGTTCATTAATCCATCCATCGTTTTGTGAAAAGGTCGCTATCAATCGGAACTGATGAATCAATGTCGGGGCAGCTCGTTAACTGCTCATTTACCGATCATTCACACACGCATTCACTATATTAACCAGTAGCCACGCCATCGAGTGACTACTTCAACTTTAAACTCAATTATTATTCAGACACAAAGGCTGTATACTACAGGAACTATATGTACGTAGTTAGATAAGCCAGGTGAGTCAGATCTTTGATAATGGTTAGTGGCATTATCTAAAAATTATATATATAATCGCCAGTTTACTATCTAGTCGCAGCTATAAACAAGTTTGCTTACAAAAAAAAAATAAGTATGTAATCATTTGAAGAAACAACGCAAATCCTATAATTAATGCCTTTTTCATGAATAAATTAAAGAGTTTAAAAATATATTATGACTTGTAATGGAATGCTTTAGCAAATCTGTGTTTGTCCTTATCAATAAATTTGTATTATTAACTGGTAATTCATGAGCTTTTAATAAATTTATTTAGTATAGAAAACCTTCACCAAAAAATCAATTTATTGCCTTGAGCAATTCCATTGAATTAGTTCCTAGAAAAAAATAATAAAACCTGATAATTACCACCCAAAAAAATCAATGGACACACACCTGAGACTTGAGAACTCATTGGGGTTGCTATACACCCCAACTACTTATCAGCAAATAATGTGGATTAGATAAGGCTTCCGAAAAAGCTAATTTCCTTATCTTGGAGAGTAGAATTTTCCACGACAATTCCACGGGAATTACGCAGATATATCTAACTCACCAAAAATAATAATCATCATCATAATAATAATAATAATAATAATGCAAACATGGACAACTAAGCCGAATTAAATGCGAATCACGATTAAAGCGGCCTTGTCTAAACCATAATCTTATCTAACAGATATTAGTTATCAGCAGATATAACTGTAGCAGTAGCTATGTACATATATCTGTATCTCTGACCGATGTAATCTTATCACCAGACTTCTGGACTGTCTATTGCTGGTTAAGGCGGCGAAAACCTCTTCCATCGCGTGAAAGGTGGAAAAATCATCAAGCCGCAAAAGGAAAATAAATAAATATGGTCATGGAAATATGGTTAAAAAAAATCGAAAATCTCAAGCGCATAAATATAATATATAAATATATATATATTTATAAAAGAGGCTGGAAAGTGGAGGGAGGTAGGGAGTATATGTGTGCAGACATTACATTTTCTGCTCCAAATACGCTTTTCACAATTTTCACACACACGCCAGAGTCTAGGGAGAGACTTTTCATTTTACTTTTGCCATACGCGTCATATGCGCAATGTTTGCTAACCCACATATACAGCTACACACTCGGCCATATGCATATATGTTGGCCCAGTCAGAGAGTCAGTCAGTCAGTCAGCCAAGTGAGCCACGGGCGGCATCGTCGTCGTTGAGTTTGTTGTTTATTATGTTTTAAAAAAAAGTGAAAATTGCATTTTGCCATCTTTTTTTATTTCTATTTTTGCCTTTGTTTTTTCTGCCTTTCTGCTGCCGTTGTTTATATTTCTTTTTGTATTTCTAATGCAGCTGAAAATTAATTCAAAATTGCATGCAGGCAAAATGTGGGCGGTCGCCATGGGTTAAGGATGTGCTTTCACAGCTGGGCGGCAGCGTTAGGGCGTTGGGGGAAAACTCGAATTGGAAAATGTCACAAATGAAGTTTTGAAGGAGAAACAAATACAGAGAGGCATAAATTAGATTTACGCTTCTATTAGTTACTTGAGTTCAGGATGAAAATCTATATAAGCCTAGTGGATTTTTTATTTAGCTTTAGATGAGCTCCAGGGAACTCTCCAGTTTCCTAATTTGAATCCACACAAATCGAGATGAGAGACAGTAGCAGTAGTAGTATAAGTTTTTATGGTTGTTTTTTGGGCAATCAAAATTTAAAATTATTATATTTTAATTATATATTTTTTTTAGATTTTTTTTTTTTATTTTTTTTAAAGATATTTTTAATTTGAAAATCATAGTTTCCCTGCTCTAAAGCCTTAATTTCTTTATCATCATTTAAGTTTTTCCGTATTTTCCCATCAATCTCCATTCGATTTTCATATTCTGCACACACCACACACCACACCACCCACACTATACCACTCCACTCGGCACACACAACACACACAGCACTCAGTTCCATTCCATTTCATTCGCTGATTCCCGTCATTTCATTCCATTTCGTGCAATTGAACTCATTATCGTTTGATGGTGCCATTGTTATACAACATTTGGTGTCCATATCATGGCACATCTCCCCCTCTCACTCCACCTAGAGCCACACCATCCCCCATCCTCCACTGCCCCCTCGAGGGCATCTCCCTCCCTCTGTTCGTCTCTTGACAATTGCGTTTGAAAAACGAAAGTTTTGCGTTAATTTCGAATGTTTATTAACGCGATTATCGAGCATTAAATGTTTCGTTGTTTTCGGTTTTTGCGGCTGGCATTTGGAATTTTGTATTTTTAGTGCTGTCGATTATTTGGAAAACTGTTGAAAAGCGATGACATCTAATCAATTTGCTACGCCCGCCCGAGCCCCTCTCTCTCTATCTCTCTCTCTCTCTGTGCCTCTGAGCACACATGGTTGGCTGCATTTTGCCTCGGCTGCAGTTTTAATTAAGTGTTTAATTAATGATGACGCTCTCAAAAAGGGGGAAAAGGGGTGATGATGGGTGATGGCAGTGGCGGCGCAATTGAAACAGCAATTGCTGCCATCAAAAGAGGCAAATGACATGGGTTTTGGTGGGGAGAGAGAAACGATATGAGTTTTGGACTTTAATTACAAGAAAATGAAGCTGAAAAACAGGAACCTAAATCGAAATAACTTAAATGTTTATTTGTAATTTAGAAAATGCTCATTTCGGGGGGACCTTTCCTCTTATATTGATTTAAAATGTAGGCCAAAATATATACAACTTATAATTGAGTATAAATAAATTCCTGATTGTGTCACTTTTGGCACAGTTTTTAAATGGTTTCTCTGGGTCTTTATATATATGTATATTATTGGCTTCTATATATATATATATCTATTATTTATTTACTCGTTTTGTGTATCCCATAACCATCAAGTTGAATGATTTTGTGCTCAGCCTGATTAATATATATGGGCTAACTGTAGCAAATCTCTATTATGGCCGGACCCATATTAGCCCCTATATCATATAACCAATTTTCTGTGCCCCGAACTCAATAAGCGGAGGCAGTGAATCAGTTGATCCCCTCCGTTGACTGCTGACTTTACTTATGCAATTACACACACCCAAATACACACACGTTCTGGCGGCACCAACCCTAAGGGTCAGAACAGTTTTCCCGGAGGAGGGGGAGGGAGGGGAAAAAAACAAAGAGGGAAAAATAAAATGAAATAAAAAGCAATCGCAGGCTGTTTATCTTTAGTCCTTCCGTTATGAGGGTCGAGGGAGAGGGATCTGGTGCTCTGGCCTTGCCCCAGGCCCTCCCTACGCGTCTGTGTGTGGGCCAAACATTTTCAAGCATTTTTCATTTGCATTTTCAATAATAATTCGTTGGCCTTGACTTTGGCAAAAGGGTCTCTACCCCAAAAAGGGGGCAGAAATATATATATTGTATTCTATATGTGAAAGGCAGTGCCTGATTTTTCTCTTGTTGTTTGTCCCTCATTGCCAAACATTTATTTATTATGGCCTTCGTAATCGTTAACGGCAGCACACACAAAGGCAAAGAAATTATTCAATAGTGCAAATTTTTTGGGGAGAAAAGCGAGTGGGCGAGTTGGTGGTGGTGGGCGTGTCCATGCAAATGAAAAAGGGAATTGTTATAAATTGTCTCGAACACAGGACACACACAAGAAAAAAAAAAGAAAAAAAAGGTTCAGCAAATTCCCTCTTCCCCCAGCCTCGCATTTCCTTCTTTTTTCGCCTGACACAAAAAAGTATCCCTGAGATACTTTGTGTATCTGGACGTGCTGCTGGTAGTGTAAGCGATTTGCTCGCTTTTTGGGATAATGGCAAGCAAGTCTCATGATGTAAATGTTATGGCCAAGACTCAAATTTGTTGGCTCTTTTGGCCCCTAGCTTATTTATGGTGTTGCACTGCTTTTCTAGTTTCTTTGTATATATACTTTTTCCCCTCTCTGAGCCCCCCTTAATTGGCCAGAAATTAGAACGGTTCCAGTGAGTTTTCCACACACACAATCCTCGTCAATCAGCTTCAGGTTTTTCCTCTATGTTAAGTTTTAGGGAGCCGCTCAAGAACCAGTTGTCCCCCTGTCCCGGGAGTGGAAACGGAAACCCAACCTGATGGATGCCAATAATAACTGGGAGGAGGGAGAAACCAGTTTCTTCAATACGGGGGCGGGTCTACAAACAACAACAAATGACCAAGCAAAGAGCCAGCGATTTCCAAGGCGATTTATCACCAGCCGGCAAAGGCATTCACAAATCCCCACCATTTCGACTGAAGGATACAGCCACGATGAATCTGATTCTGGGCAATCCATAAAATCCCAGTAGCAATTCAAAGGAGTCCCCAGTTGTCGTTGACAAAAAGTGTCCGAAATGCAAATTATTCATAAGCAGAGCAAATAAACAGCTTGCTTTTTTGACGGCAACAAAAAAAAGCCAAAATTAATGTTAAAAGCGTGTCTAGGATTGGGCCAGCCAGCCAGTCAGCCGTCAGCCTCTTTTTCCAGCATCTGTTGACCAAAAAATTCTGGAGACCAGAGACCCGCAGCAGACCGCAGCAGACAGTCCGAATCTCAGGTCCAGTTCCAATCCCAAAACCCGGGGTTCCCTCCTCCACTTGACGCCTGTGGCTTAACCCCTTGCCGCCCGCTGTCCCTCGATTGATAAGCCGCTTAACCATTTTGTGCTGCACAAATATGTTAAGGCGGATTGAGAGGTGGCCACTGTGGCATAGATACATACATATAAACCTAAATTCTCATATATTTAATGTGCAGAGAAATACGTTCTGAAAGAGGTCAAAATGACAGAGTAAAGGTGGAGATTTCTTATATTTTTAAATGGGTTTTTATTTTAAGTCTGTTAATTTTAAATATTAAAACTTCAATAAAATCTATTAAAATATATAAAATACATATAAATAAAATATTTACATTAATTTTCTTTAACTAAAGTCTCCTAAAATCTATTAAAATATATCTGTTTTTATCATACATTTTAACCCAATAAATTTTTCAATATATTAATGTATTTACTTGATAAAAAAAATCCTCTAAAACATAAGCCTTTCCTCAAAATTTAAGCCAAAAAATTTGTAATTCCAAAATTTTGATATATACAATTATTTCCCAAAAAAAAAGAAAATATCGAATTTAAAATCTATTAAAATATCAAAATATATTCGATTGTTTTGTTTTTGATATTTCTATTTTTCTTATGACAGCCCAAGATCGAGTTTTCCGTTTTGTGTTGGCTGGCCTCCAAGTGGAAATTGCAACCTCCAGTGAAAATTGCATTTGCGGCGACCTATCTGCAATATTTCCTTCCCCCTTCTCTGCAGCCAAAAAAAGACCTCCCCCAGACCAACAGCAAAAAAAAAAAAAAATAAAAATTAAAGGTGGGAGAGCTTGTCGCTTTTGACATTTCAGCGTTTACCGTTTTTGGCCTCAGGAGGAGTTCCCTGAAACCGAAAAAAAAAAGCTTGGAGCGGCCTCAAAAAACGTGCAGCACAGATACAAAAATTTATATATACAAAGGGGGCGGTTAAAAGGGGGGTTAGGGGAAGATCGAGGAGTGCCAAAATTGTTTGGTTGGGCAATAAATCTGCCGTCTTTGTCTTGCAGCAGCTGCAGCCAAGGATAAAAGGGGGTTTCCCCTGGGGGAACGGGGAGGGGTCACAACGCCTGTTGCGGTTGGAGCTCTCTTTCTCTCTGTTTACATATTTGCATCGACCGCAAATTAAACGATTTTTGGCCATAGAAACCTCTCAAAATATAGAGATATACATATGTCGTGCCAATCTGATAAAAAAAAAAGTAAAAGTTTCTCGATATAGTTTTTCGTGCTCGCTCTATATAGCTTCGGCTGATGGATAGCTCCTCCGCTGAAGATGAAAATTGAAAATGAAAATTAAGTTGCCTTGTGCAACTCCCACCACCCAACAATGAGCGATACTGTGAAGCAGATAAACGAAACGAAAAGAAACGCGAAACGAAACCAAGTCATCGCTTTCGTGCCTCAAAAATTAGAGTCTCGAGATGAGTTTCCACATCTAAAATATAGATAATACTATATATATATATACGGCGTTGTATAAATTATGGCAAATAAGTAAAAGTAAAAGGCCACACCAAGTCGCCAAGAGTTTTGAACGACTGACAGATACCCAGCACTCGAAGTTAGACTTTCCTCATTCTCAATTTTTTTGTTTGCTTTGATAAGTGGGAAACCCATTTAATTAAATGATAAGGCTTACAGGTTGCAACAAAAACAAGATAATGCTGCCACTGACACACATTTATTTATAAGAAAAACTAGAATTTGGGGATTTACAAGTAGAATAATAATATGTTTAAAGCATTTGAAAGCACATTTTCTTTGGATTTATTGTCCGACTCTTGAAATCAATAAGATCATAATTTACTTTCAGCTGCTTTTTTTTGTAATTAATTTAATTTAAATAATAATAATATCAATAAAATACTTTTCCATAGCCTCTAAAAGAAGCCTTTTTTGGATTTATTGCCCAACTCTTGAAACCAATTAAAATGCATCAAATCCTAATTAACTTTAAGCTGCCTTTTCTTGTAAATAATTTTAAAATAATAATAATTTACAAGAATTTATATAAATCCTTGAAAATTATCTTTTCTGAGAATTTATTGCTCTAATTTTGAAACCAATTAAAATCCATAAAATCTTTGCACTTTCAGCTGCATAATTCTAAACTGGATATAACTTAATAATAATATATGGCTATATATAGGATTTCCAACATATTACCATATTTTCGGTTGGGGGAACAAAAAACGAAATTGGTTTATGGGTCGCTGACCATTGGCCCCCGGGCCATGGGCCATATGCCATGTGATATGTGTGTGCATATATGTGGCAATTAAGCGGGGCAAATAAACCAAACTCATTTTGGGCCCAGCTTAGGCCGCACTCTTGACTTGGCCACAGGCACAGCACAGCACACACGTTCGGATTATGTTGGCCAGATTTGCACATATCTCTATATTCACATATCGGTTGGTTGACTCTCGGGTCAGGGCTGTCTAATTGAGCAATTGTCGCTGCGTTGGAAAATGCGAGTCAAATTAAGGAAAAACAGGTAATGAAAATTCTTGTCAAGCTAATGGAATGGGTATAGGTCGGATATAGCTTTTGATTGCAAGGATCAGCTTAATCCTGCTTGAAGATCAGGCTCTTGAGATGGGAAAAAAATGAGTAAAAGTGTCTAAAAAGTCGTGCCACATGATCACAAAACTTAAAACTAACAAATTACTCAACAATTAACCAAGAAAACTGATCATATTTCAGTTTAAAATCTAAGGAGGATTACCTCGAAGCAAATGAAAATATCAAACAACATATAAACATAATCCTGTCAATCTTCAGACCATTGATCGTGCCGGAATATGGTTTTTCCTTCAACAAACATCTATGAATTGATTCTCCTATTACCCAGTTGATCGTTGTTTTGGGCTCCTCTTCGATTGCATAATACCCCAGGCACAAACTGCGACTGTGACACGACACTTTTATCGATATAAACCCAGGCTTCCCTCCTGCCTGCCACTGGGGAAACCAAAAGTGGGGAGTCTATACTTCCACCCGCTGCAGTTTCACTTGGATAGGAAAAATCATGAAACTTTATAGCCGCGTCCATCGATGGCTATGCAATTTTCACCCGAGACGAAAATGCGGTGAACAAACTTACATGGGTGCGGTGGGGGTGGGGGGTTTCTTTTTTTTTTGGTGAGGGGGAAAAGAGGGGGAGCAGCGCTTCATTTCGAAGAAGCAACAAACGAGCCAAAAGAAGCGAGCACAAAGAGCGCTTCAAACGGTTGAGCTTCATTGCACAAAAGGCCGTAGCCTCCGTTCTCCCCACTCCTTTGGCTTTTCCTCTAGCCTCTCTTTCCTCCTTCGTCTGGCTCAACTTTGGTTGCAGTGTAATAACTCCACTACGAAGCCCCCTCTGCATAACCCCCGCCTCCCTCACTCTCTGTTTTTAACTCCGCGCCTTGTCAATATAATCTGCTGTCGCGTTTTACTATACTCTTTGAATTGATGGGGTATTATGGGTTCAGGAAATTTCCTAGATATAAATTAGTGTCTAGGAAATTTTTTTGAAATATTTAAGAATATTTTAATAAACCCCTATAAAACATTTTAATATACTTCAAAATGAAGCCTATAATCAGTATATATCTATTCACCTATCTATGTATTATAGCTCCAAGAAATATCGTATATTTATATTTTTTATCTCTTGATATATAGTTTAGCCCCTATGAATCATAAAAATAATGAAATAGTTTGCTATAATACCTAACAAGTTGAAGGAACTTAAAGATATATTTAAAGAGTTTGCCATGAATCTCTATGTAACTAGAAGTCTCATTATTTTTCTAAAAAGAAAACCATAATATTTTCCTAGATACTAGCATGATTTCCCCAGGCTTTCCCACAAGGGTATTCAGAGTTTCAGCTGCCTCGAAGGCTTGGGGGTTTCTCTAGTTTTTTATGTCCCCTGCACTTACTCTTGGGGGAGGCAATGAAAGCGCGGGACAAAAAGCGGCTGCATTTTTCAGGCGTTGACAAATTTTGAGCCGAAAACAAAAGCAGAGAAACCAAAAAATAAAAGTAAAAAATAAAAACAAAAGGAAAATATACAAGACAAAGAGAGCGCACACAAAATAAGGCGGCGAAACATCAGCATCATCGGCATATCGTCATCGTCATCGACGGGGGCGAAAGTATGCGCAATAATCGAAAAACGTCGATGGGCTTAGTGGGGTGTGCAAGAGGAGGGGTGATGCAGGGGGGGGAAAGCGGCCTGGGAAATTGAAAGCAGCGACGACGAAAAGCGAGCAAAAAATGGAAATATTTTGAATATTTTCACGTGCATTTGCATAAACGGAGGTTTGGAAGAGAGGGTTCTCCCGCCCCTCGATTTTCCAAACGGAGCGGTGACAGGCCCTGGGCTCTGCCCCTCTACCCCTCCCACTATCTCTTTCTCTGCACTTGAAGCCAAAGCCCAAGCTGAAGCCGTAGTCCGAAATGCAGCTGCAGCCACAGCAGCAAAAAGCTTTTTGGCAATTTGCCTTCAAATCGCTTCTCTTCTTTTTTTTTCCTCTTTTTATTTTTTGTCAAGTGGAGGAGGCGACCGGCTACGCCCCCAATTTTTTCCGCAAGGATTCAACTGCAGACAACTTTAAAAGAAAACTGGCTTCACTAACCAAAAATAAAATAAATAGAAAAATAAAACAAAAAAGGTGGCTTGAAAATTTAGCAGAGAGGAGGAATGAAGTGGAAAGAAATGAAGTGGAATGGAATGGAATGAAATGAAACAATTGTAAAATTCTTTCCTTAAATTTCCTTCCTTTTTTTTTTTTGTTTTTGGTAACCATTTCCCCTTTTGTCTTCTCTATTTTTAAGTCCTGCCACGAACATACCACAAATGTGCCACAATTTCTGTTTCTGCAACATCGCCTGGCTTGGTCCTTGTACCATTTCCACAACCACAAAACACACTGCAGTTACCGCTACACACCGAATAGAACCGAATGGAATGGAACAGGAAAAGATGCCACCGGCACCTGGATCTGTTCCTTCTTTTCACTCTCTCTCTCTCTTCGTCTTTTCACGCCACTTTAAACCGCAAAAAAGCAGCTCGTTTTTCTTCTGTTTTTCCAGCTCAGTTTCAGTTACCGGTTTCCTCTGCACCAACAACATGTGTGTGAGGAGATGGATGCTCAGAACAAACCTGCCCCCAAGTGCCCAAGAGTGAGCCAAAGTAAACCAAACCAAACCAAAGCAGAGCAGAGCAAGGCAAGGCAAACCCTGCAGAAGACGCCAGGAGGAGACTCCTCTTCCGGTTTTTTGGCGTAGATTTGCCAAAGATATGTACATTTTATAGGAGAAATTTTTGGGATAATGAATTGGTTAGGAGCTTATATTTATATTTATAGAGGAAACTCTATAATTAATTAATTAATTCCACCTTACTTTCCCAAGTATTTGCAGGGTATTTACAGATTGATTAGATCCTTGGTAAATTTGTTTTTGTTTTTTTTTTTTTGCCTGAACCTGCAGCCGCCTGCTGTTGTTTCTCCTTCTGCTGATGATGTGTTGGCCCATGTGGCAATGTGGCATGCGGCTGGGGCTACTCTTGTTTATGTGTCTACTACAAATACTACAAATATGTGTACGAGTGTTGCAGCTTCTCCTCAATTGGCAACGCACACACACACACACACACTTTTGCCAAGTGTGCCAGTGTGTGTGTGTTAGCTTGTGGCATTTCTTCGGTGAAATGTCTGCTCGTGTGGCACGCATGAGAAGATTTCTTTCTGGCTCCGCTTTGGGACTATCTCGCATGACCCTGAAATGCAGTCGCAGCGATCTCTCTATCTCTCTCCGTCTGTCTCTATCTCTATCTTAATTAATTGCTCTATATGCCCAAGTCCAAAGTATGCTTTACGATTCGAAACTGAGTTAGGCTATAATTCAACTGGATTAATACTATATATAAAAAAAAGGCAGTATTAGGATTATAAATGTAGCCATCAAGCTATATAAATGCGAATTATGACTAGAAATGAATTTTAATTAGGTTATAATTAAGCATTTTTATATCTTTTATAGCAGGAAATTGTTTAATAAGGTTTTTTATTTAACATAAGCACGAATCTTTATAATAAAATATAGCTTTTCTCATATATTTTTACTTATTTTGTGCCACAAGAAAATTAGATTTTGTCAAATTCTTCCATAAGATATCTTGAATAAAGTATCTTATAGATAGAATCTTGTTCATAATATCACAAGATCACCTTAGATTGATTATTATCAAGATCTTCCATAAAGTATCTGCAACTGGAATATATAGTATCTAGTACTTCCCACCTAGTATCTAGTAACTCCTACCTTAGTATCTCCTTATCTAAATACAAAAATCTCAAATTTCCAACGCATTGTGTGTCATACAACTGTTCCCAAACGCACTGCCTATGTGTGTGTTCTCTTTGATGAATGATGGATGATGACGATGGAAAGACTTGTTCTTAACTGAAATGGAAAAGCCTCTAGCTTCAAAACTCCAGAGATATAGACACAAAGATGACAGAAGACTATAGTCTTTGCCTCTTTCCGCACTCATTAACATTGCTGACACACGAAGTCGAAGTCGTCGTTGAAGTGGAAGCCGATGCAGAAGATTTTAATGATCATTCGCGAAGGCTGTTAATCATCATCAGACAATACAAAAAAAAAAAAAAAACATGCGTTGTCTGCTGCTGCTGCTTATATTTTTATATTTTTTTATTCTTTTTGCTGTGTGTAAGTGATTCCAAAAGAGATGCGGAGGCAGCAGGAATTTGTTTAAGGCATACACATAACACACAAGGAACAACAGCAAAAACAACAACAATAAACAAACAAACGGCAAACATCATGAAACCGGTTGCCTTTTGCATATATACTAGCATATTTTCCTGTTGTAACCCCCTAACCCTTCCCCCTTTTGGCCATCTTCAACTTTGGCTTCAACTTTTGCCATGGCTTTCAATCAATTGAATCCACACTCCATCAATATTTGCCAAGTTGCGAATATTCTTTGTAGAGAATTTTTTAATTCTATTTTTGTTTTTTTGAATTCTCATCTTTTTTGTAGGAATTCTTAGGAATTTTTGTTCTGCATTTCCGGGAAGTTAATCATTGGGATTATCGGTTAAACCATGTTTGGTTTGAGTTTTGGTGTAAATAATTAATATTGAAATTTTAAATAATATTTTCTTAGGATATTCCTAATATTTTTTGTGCCTTGTCATTATTCAATTGATTATAAAATATTCCCAAAATAAAATTCTTCTCAGCTTATTGAATATCAATTTATTGCCTTAACTAATTACGATTTTTTAAACCTCTTTTACTTTGAAATTTCTTCTGCTTTAAATACATTTATTTATGGAAAATTTCGGCCTGCACACGCCCACCTGGCCCACCTTGTGGAAACCTAATCGGATTCCCTTGGTTAACCACCTTTTGGCCTCCTGAGACGCGACCAGAATGGTAATCAACTTGTTGCCAACTGAGCAATGGTTTTCGCATTAAGCTCAAACCATATAATCTTAAACTATAGATATAGCTCACGATTTAGGCATAAATCTGTAGTTGTTTAAGTATGAAATTTTAGGAGAGTTGTAAATAAACTAGATTCAATAATAATAAATTAATTTGAAGTATTAAATAAACTAAAAGTTCTACTATTTGTTAATTAATTTTTAATGCCTATAACTAAGCTTCTAGTGAGATAATTAATGGGATTACTATACTGAAAAATTAAATGGGAACTAAAGTTGTTGTCTCATTTTTTTCAGTATTATTCAATGTAAATTACAAGTCTGTTAATCTGTGTGTTTTTCTCCATTGAATTTTCCCACCCACAAAAGCACAGTGACCGTCAGCATTAACATCAACATGATCATCATCATTGGCATTAAGATTATGCCATTAGCATAATCATTATCACCATTACCATTACCGCACCTCAAATCTAAATTCAAATCCCAGGCCATCAGAAGCATCCATTCCGAGGGTTACACGCGGGTGCAATCCAAATGCCAAGCCAGAAATCAAGGCAAAAACGAGCAGAATGTGTTAAAAAAAAATAAAAGAAAAGAAAAGCTGAATAAAAAACGCGAAATAAAACTCGGAAAAAACAAGAGTCAAATGCAAAGAATAAACAAAAGCGAACACAACTCCTACACACACACACACACACACACCTCCTGAAAATGACTCGCAACTCCCCTGCAAGAAGCCTCTGAGAGCGGACACACATGTGCCACCAAATTATTCACACCTCCCAGCGCCCCCTTCCCCCTGAATTCATCCGGCGCACTCCCCTCTTCAGCCACGCCCACTCGAGACGCACCCGCCACACCACAAGCTGCCCCCCGCCACCCACCAATCTCCACCACCACCAACTCCAATTTCAACTCTGAACACTGAACACCGCATTATTATTTTAATTACACAAAAAACAAAAAAAAAGCGAGGCAAAAACAACGTCGACATATGCACAGACATAAAAATTTAAACAAGTTGGGTGAAAATTATAGGAATAGGAATAAATAGTATTAAGAAGCTTACACATTTTAATTGTTTGCTTAATGCAGCCATAAATTTGTAATAAATTAAGTGAAAAAGACATTAAAGTAACCTTGTTAGGTCTAAAATATTCAATAAACATTTTACAGTTTGCAATTGCATTAATAATAAATGTAAATCGAATTATTATTCATTTTTTACTATAAAAATGCACTCTCTCTCTCCCCATAAAGGCAGGAAATAATGTTATGTAGCCTGTTGAGAGGCTTTTACAAGGACATAATCACTCTGCTTGATGTCTGATCATAAAATCTACCATCCCAACCGCTGCTGTATATATATTTATATATATATCTGTGCATGAACACCACGACTCCAGAGCATTTTTCAGCTAGAGTTTGGAGTTGGAGTTGGAGTTTTTCGACTCGGACTCTGACGCCAAGTTGGCAAAGTGCACTCGACGACAAAAAAGGGCGGCACAAATGCGCCCCCAAAACGATGAAGTTTCCCCCCTCGAGAGGGGTTTTGGGGGGGGGCGGAGATGTCAGAGGTAACCCTTGCAAGGAGCAAATGCAGCAGCAGCAAAAGCACACGTGTTGCACAGATGTGGCAACAAAAGTTGGCGAGTGGCAAACAATTACAGAGTGCACTTTTTTTTTGTTGCTGTTAGTTTTTATTATAGTTTTCTTGTTGTTTTTTTTTTTTTTTAACAGAAACTGGCAGTCTTGCATTTAAAAAAGGCAAAAGAAAAAATTACTGTAAATGACAAAAGGAAATGCCTTTAAAAAAATAACGATAGTTATTAAAATCGAAGCGTTTTTGAGGGATTTTCTCTATTAAATATGTTTAAAAAATATATGTTAAAACTTGAGAGGATTTTAAGGGATTCTCTCTTATAAATACAAATAAAATATATGATATTTATGATACAAAAAACAGGTTAAGAATATTAAATAGAGAATAATTGGACAAAACAGCAAAAATTAAATCGATTTTAAGATACGGCAAATATTTTTTTATATATTAAAAATCGAAAACAAAAAATTTGCAAAAAAAAAAAAAGAAAACATGAAGTTTTAAAAATCGGTAAATAATTTTATAAATTCAAGTGTTTCAATTACTAAATTTTTAAATTGTCAAAAAACCCTTTCAGCTTCCATTTGGTTAGAAAGATAGTTATTTTTTTAAAATTTTCCCCAGATTCTCAGAAGACGCAGCTAAATTCAAGGTCTTCGACTTTTGGAGGCTTTTTATTTTGGGTTCTAATTCCCATAGCCACAGATCCATAGTTAAGCAGAGAGTCAAGAGACATGCAGACACGAAGACAAAAAATTGCTTGGCAACCGCAGAAAAAAACAAATTAAGAGATGTGATGGAAAAGATACAGATACAGATACACAGGGGAGGGGTGTGGGGGCATTTAATACTAGGAAGGTGGCAGAAATAAAGCATTTTCCTTTCGCTCGCTGATTTATTGTAAACTGCGCCTATTATTATTTTCCCCTCTTTTCTTCTCTTTATAATTTTTTATTTCTATTTTTTTGCCGTTTCATTTTCGTGGCATTTTATTGTTACTTTTTTGGGCTTTTTTACTTACCTCAATTGTCTGGGCATTGCATGGTTTTATTTCGTATTTCCCATTCCGTCGCTGGGCTTCAAATGATTTTATATTTAGCCGCCGCTTCTGACTTCTTCACGAAACGCAGTGGCTAGAAAAACAAAAACAAAATATGTATTAAAAAAAAACGGCGAAAATTAACCAGAGGCAAGCATTTCGTGTGGCACGATGTGAGAAGTGCCGGGGATCCGCTTCCAATTTATATATAGAATTGCAACAATGCGAACACGGCATCTCAAAAAAAAAAAAAAGAGTAGAACGAGCGACTGCAGAAAGCCAAAAAGACTTTACAATCATCGATATATAATTTAAGATGCCGATATATTCAATAAATCGGCAGAAATATTCTGAAATTATTGTATTTTTACCATATTAAATTAATATTAAAACAGGAAATGCATACTCCTTAGCTCTATCTTATCTTCAGTTTAAATAACCATTCACTTGATGTATTCCAATCATAAAAGTTATTATTATTATCAACCATTGTTAATTTGCACTGACGGTTTACCTAGTATATAAACCTGCAGTTTTTTAGTCGATTATTGATATACATTGTTTAATAAGTTAAAAAAAAATACATCTGACTTAGAACTCTGTGTTTTCTATACCGATTTTTTTATCTCTGTTTAAATTAAAAGAAAAAATAATCAGTGACTTGATTGCCGTTTGCTTTGTTGAATCGATTGCTAATTGAAAAAATATAAACCCAAATGACAAAAAAAAAAAAAAAAAAAAAAACCTCAAATTAATCAGCTTGGTTTGGTCTTAATTGCAAAATCTGAGCCCAATTTTAGCTTTTAAAATCTAAATTAATTGCTTCTTGTTTTCCTTTTATATTTCAAACGATTAAATCACTCAGAACTATCGTTAAGGTAACCAAAAATTAAAAATACTTATATTATATTATATTATATTATTAAAAATACAAATACTTTATCGCTGAGATATGTTTGTTTTGTTATTGCAAAATATTAACTCTTTGGGGTTACAAATAGGAAATGTATTGATTGCCACTTGTCTTGTTGAGATTCGATTACTCAGACAAAATGTTAGAACCCATGTTTAATTAACCTTAAATTAATCTTTTATTTATTTTTTTTTATAAACACATCATGCTTAATTGGAAAATATATGAACCCGCCGGGGCTTTGACAAATGAAAAGTTTCACGGATTGAGCAATTAATCAAGCGGCGAGAAGATTCGAATTCGGGTTTTGGATTTGGAATGGGACGTGAATGCGATTTCATTAAGCTGAATCTTGAAACCTTAACGAGGGGAAAGTGCAAATTCCGAGATGCCGACGGTTAAGGGATCTACTTACACTCTCACTCAATCGCAAATAAAAACATTATCCGCACACTAATTAAATAGAAGAAAACAACAAGCGAAAAAATTTAACTTTGATGTATTTTTGATTTGATTTGATGATTATTCTTCAAACCAGCCCCCCATCACACGCCAATTTTAGATTGATGTCTTTGTAAGGGCCAAAAAAATTGCGAGCATATTTATTGGCTATATGTATACACATACACATGTGTGTCTATATATACATATATCCGACATTCGATATGCGTAGTTAACAGTGGCGGCAGCTGCCGTTAATGAGCTCTACAAGCTCCCTTTTATTTATTTTTTGTTGTACATCTCACATTTCAGCAAAAGTTCGTGACTTTTTTGGGGTTCGCAATCGATGGATCCGTGTCATATCCGCTAATGAATTTGCATTTTAGCTACAATTTCGCCGAGGAGCGTAATTCGAATCGAGTTTTGCTTGCAACATCGAGTGCAGAGTTTGATTGGAAAGCGTAAAGACATTTTTTGGGCCTTGCTAACTCATTCAATTTGATGGATTTCAATAACTAAAGCTATCATACACGACGTCCGGTTGTTTAAAAACCGTGCCAAATTCATTCAATAAATTAGATAAATTAAAGATGAAGAGTAAAATAAATTTAGGGTAAACATTTTAAACTAAACCTCAAATTTGTCAATTCAAAATAAGCCAAAAAGAAAAGGCTTCAAAAGCAAGTAGTACTTAAAGTAAAACTTCCACCTTTGAAGTTACCAAAGGTATCCTTGAAGATACTTGTTTAGTTATCCTTTAAACCTTGACAATTATGCAAGTGTTTATTAAGCAATTTAAAATTTCTTTGATTTAATACTTCAAACCTTCCACCTCAAAGCAAAAAAAAAAACATTGATTAATAAAAGAATCGATTAGGGAAATGCTCGAAACGAATAACACTCAAAACCAATAAATGGTGAAGCGCACAAGTCAAATGAAGAGAAGAGGCGTTCGACCAGAGTTCTAATCAAAATATTGAAATGGGAATGCAAAATACAAAGGTACTAAAAAAAAAACAGCTAACAAATGAAAAATCACAAAGATACAAAACGAAAAAAAAAAACAAAAAAATGACGAAGAAGCTGAGTGAAAGGACAGCCAAAAACGAGCAGCAACTAAATTTGTGAAACCGTTATTATCATGTCGTGTTTGCCCCCGTCTCCTTTCCACTTTTGCTCACCCCCTCTCTCTCTCTCTCACTATTTTTTGTCCCTGTCTTTTGACCAGGTCGATTATGAAAGATACATTTCGTATCTGTATCTGTGTATCTGTGTGCGCTGCTTGGTAGCTGTGTTTTAGCCATTTGTTTGCATCAAAAAACCATCGTTTTACCATTTTGTAGTTTTTACACACATTTTTTTCTTGCTCTTTCTGGTCATTTTTGGTGTTTCGATTCGTTTGCATTAATCCAATTTGTTGTTGCTTTTTGCTATTTGTTGGTGTTTTGTTGTTGTTGTTATTCATACCTTTGCAGGTGTGTGTACGTGTGTGTGGGTTGGGTGTATGCGGGTGCTAATTCAATTAGCGGCATTAGTCGAGGCGCCTCAACGCTGCTATCGATACATTTGCCGGTAAAAAGCTATCGACGCTTTTTGCAATTGCCCATCGAGGGAATTTTTTTTTATATTTTTGTTACTTGCTTTTAAAGTTTTATACTTTAAAGGTATACATTTTTAATACTTAATAATTTAGGTAAAAATCAAAAAAATTTTTTAAATAATTTTTGTAATAAAAAACGAATTTGAAATTGAAAATTGTTTTTATAAACTTTTCCCATGAAGTATAAAGTTTGCCATATTTTATATATTGTTTCCCACTTAATTAGTATCCCAATGCTAAGTGCTAAGTGCAGAAAATACAAATAGAGAAATATGTAGGCCTAAAGCCGAGCACCTGTAACCAAAAGTGGTCAAAAGAAATAAAAACGAGAGCAAAATACGGGGTAGAAACTGAAAGCAAAGTGCATTTGTTTTTTAAAATATCTTTATTTAATTTTATAATTTCGTTATTTTCTCTGCCCGGCGCCCAAGTATTAACAATGCTGCATTCTTTGCCCAGTTTTCCTTTAGCTCTTTCACCTTTTTAGCTCATTATGTCAGCAGAAAAAAAAGAAACCTATTGGAAATCACTCTTGCCCCAGGCAACATAAATAGATCACTGGAGTAGTGTATTTGTGGGAAATTATAACTACTAAAATAAAAAAACTGGCCAAGAAGATGACTAGAAACTATCTGTTCTGATTGCCCGACTTTCGATTTTACACAGAGGAGAGAGCAAGAGAGAGAAAATGAAAAATAGAGAGCTAGTGTGAAATGCGATCAGAAAGAATAAATAAATAAGAAAAAAATAAAAGTTGAAAACATACATTAGCCTGGCCCAATGAACTATAAATTCTGGCTTACGATTTACGTTTAAAAAGTCAATAATTACTTTGTTTACTTGCCATAACATTTAATGGATTCATTGCGCTTGCCATGAAAATGCAAAAGTAATAAAATCTCATTTGATTTATATCTAAAAATATTCACATTAATTAGCTTCATAAAAACATTGTTGTTTTATTTATAAAAATTTTTATAATTTTTTATAATTTAAATTAGCTTGAATTTGGTATTTTTTTTTTTTTAATATTAAAAGTAAACTCCTTACAGAAATCCTGCCCTTTGTTTACTTTTTGCTTTTGCAAACACAAGACCGTATATATTCCCCTCTCTTTCTTTCCCATTGTAATGTTACGCCTGCGCTTGCAAACACACAAACTACCAGGAGATGAAAAAAAAGAACATTTCACTCACCCTTCCTCTTCTCCTTTTCCTCCTTCCTCCTCAAAGAGAGCGCTAGAGAGGGCGAGCAATTGAGGAGCAGCGCAGAGCAGCTGCTGAGAGGATCGCAACAAAAACAAACTACAAATTTAATGCTTGTGGCTGCTTCTTCCTTCTCTTTGATGCTGTATTGAATCCGGTTTCGGAATTTCTTTCAACTTGTTACTTCTCTTTTCCAATTTGCCTCTTCTTCTTGTTCTGCTTCTCCTTTTCCTTCTTCTTGTTCAGCGGTTGTTGTTGCTGTATTTTTTTCCCCAAAAAATCCAACAAAAATAACACAATATTCACATGGAAAAAATTATTAATTACTTCGTTTTCGGATTTGGGCACTGCACTTGAATACTTTTCTGGCTTTCTCAAGCACTCATAATTATCGCTGTTTTTGTTATTTATTATTCGGTTGATCGGAGCGAAAAACGCGGATAAACACAAAAAAAAAACACCAAACAAACGCACTAACGCACTAACACGCGGTCGCGCGCCAAAAAAAGACGAAAAAGGCAACTCGCGCAATGCACGTGAATGAAAATTCCTTAGTAACTCCGTTTATGTTGGTAATCCAAACACTTGAGTTACTCGCTGGCTGCAGCAGCACCGAACAACAAGATGAAAACGACTGCTGAAAAAGCCGCAATTCCGCTTCCAATGTCGATTCGTTTTGCATGACGTCACGGCGAACCAAGTTGCCGTCGAACTCGAACCTACGTCGGCAGAGGACCGGCTCGACGGCGAAAACGAAGTTGCACGCTCACTCACAGAGCTGTTAACAAGCAGATTCTTTAATGTTAGATTCCATAAGAAAAACCCTGTTAAAGCTCCAGCTCTGTTAATTTTATAAGCAAAACGTTGTTATCCGCCAATTCAAATGTAAAAGGAATAATGGGAATGTACTGGAACATAAAAATAAATAAAATTCACTTACAAAATAAGAGAGGCTCTTTTATATATATTTATATTTAGTATTTTTATTTCTGTCCAATGGCCACTCTCTTGGAACCTCAATTTACGAATGATAAACTAAAAGAACGAATATTTTTGAAGCATAAAAAATAAAATTGTAGTATGTATAAATTGAATTTGCAGAGTGTTTGAACACAGAGTAACTTTATTTATATAGCGCCGCAGGTTTCGCCGTCGAGCCGGTTCTCTGCGGACGCCGACGCACTATGCACTATGGGGCTGCGGACCGGTTTTGGTGGCCATAAGTAATTTTTTAAAATTTGTCCAAAAAGATAAGATTAAGCTTCAATATTGCATACCAGGAATTTTGATAGAACAGTCCAGTGTTAAGAAACAAGGCGCCAAACAGCGCTTTTAACACCATCGTTTAATGTCGAATTGAGCAGACGAAAAAAAAGCTATTTTAAAAATGTAAGTTTAAAAATGTAAAGAAAAAGTCGGCCCCATAGTCCGCCGCCGACGCTCAGGTTCGAACAGAGCGGCAACTAGCTCGACATGACGTCACGGCTGTTAAAATCGTAAACAAACGTTTGTGATTACTTTCTGTATGCTTTCATAAGCACAACTCTGTCATGTTAATCATTAAACATGCTCGTAGGTGGATAGAATCGTGAAATTATTGAAAAGTTGCGCCTCTATATATATGTTTTTTGATTTGAATTAGACTGTTTTTAAAAGAGGCGCCAGCGCTGAACGAACATTTTTGATGTTCAACGGCATGCCCGACAGTTCGAATAATCAGTTCGTTTCGTGCAATATGTTCGAGGTGGACTGGTTCGACAACGACCAAGGCTCTTAAATTAGAATAACTAAAATAAATTATCGAATCTTTCATTTAATGAATTATTTTTTTGTTATTTTTAGCCTTTTCCCTTGATTTAGTTAATTGGATAAGTATAAAGGAAACGAGAATTGGTGCGAGGGCAAAATATTTGACGGTGGGGGCACAACCTGGCTGTTCGAACTGATATTTAGCGGGAATTGGTTTACAAAAATATTCATTTGTAATATTTATTATTATTTAGAGTGGTCTACAAAAATAGTCACAAAAAAATATATATACAAACAAAATAAATATTTGTATATAATAATTATATTTGTTATTAAAAATGTTGTAATTTATTTGGTTTATAATAATCATAAGTATATTAGTTATACCATCTAATATATAAAAGCATATTTTTTTTTATACAAATTAGAGGCAGAGTTCGATGGCTGTTGTGCCATCACTGTCCCTGACCCGTTCAAGTGGTTTGTTGTTGTTCGAAGCCTTGCCAGGTTCGACGCCAACAGGCAGCGCCATCGAACGGGGCTCGAAGCAACCTCCTGCGCTTGCGCGCCTGGCGGCCGCAAAGCGCAACAGTTTGATTGTTGTTGTTTCACTAACCATTGAACACGTTCGACGTATACGCAATACATATGTAAGGTTAACAGTTGGCTGAGCAATCTGTTATGTTAACAGTTGGCTAAGAAATCTATTTGGTTAAGATTTAAATTATGACCATAATATCTAGCACAGGCGTGATAAATAAAATAAAATAAATACAAATATTAAAAAACAAAATACATTTTATATGTTATAATATTAATAAATGTTATAAAATTAATATTAATATTTTGTAATGTTTGATCGGTCCAACAGTTGCGCCTGCGCAACTGGGCGGCAAAAAGAGATAGAGTGCGAACAGTTTAATATGCATTCTTCCCTCCCTTTCCATTTTTATTTTATAGGATTTTATTTTAACAAAGTTACTATTTTTTCCAGTTCCAGTTTTTATAAAAATTAGGGAAAAAACAAAATTTAATAGAACAATAAAAAAATATTATGAAACCCCATTTTCTTGCAGTGTTTCCACGCACTGTTAAATAATAAGACGTGCACTGCATCTGAATTTGAATTTCAATTCGGATTCACATTTGAATGCTGGCCAAAAGCAACAAATAAACACTGGCCACCTTGAGAGGGGCGGCGCGATGAGCCCAACCTTCGCCCATGGCCAGATGGGGGGTCTGAGTCAAGGTCACCCAAGTTCGCTGGCCAAAATGCAAAGTTCAGTTTCGTATTTATTGGGTTTTTTTTTGTTGCTATTTCTGTTTAACTTGATTTTCATATTTTAAATATTAGACATAAAAGGGAAAACTAAATAAAATTTGTGAATTTTTAGTATGTTAAATTTCGTAAGGATATTTTTTATAGAAATTTTTATGGGATGTGTTTTAGGGGGATCACTTTTGCTTAAAATACAAATATGCATTTTGTGGACGTAAAAGGACCTTACCTTCGTTGCCGAGCTGCAAATGAATTTAATTGCATTGCAATGGCAAATCGAATTAAACCGTGTAAGGGGGGATGGGGGGATTAAGGAGGTTAAGAAGCAAAAGTCCAAAGACAGCAAACAAAAAAAAACCCTTTCTCTGCGGCAGTGCATCCAATTGAATATATTAATGCAAATTAACCCATTAATGTCTGCCAATTTCAGGCAACGCAGGGAATAAGCTGCAGTGAAAAACGATAAGCGGACAAAAGGAGCTTGGGGGAAAATTAAAGCTTAAAATCGGCAGAAGCTTATAATAATAATAAAGTTATTTTACAAAATATATTTTGACAGAGAGCTGTGTTAGGTTCCTATTATAGCATTTTACGATCTGCTGGATGAACGCGTATGGCGTTTGTTTTGTGTTGCCATAAGTCTTATCTTGGAACCTACCTCCTAATAAAAAAACTACAAAATTAACAACATAATAAATAAGAGATATAATTACCAAATAAGTAAGAAACCAGACCAGACCAGATTTCTGGCATGCAAATTCCTTGGAATAACCAACAAAAAAAGAGCTTAATTATATTGAAAAAAATCCCTTTTTAAATAAACAAATTATAATTAATTAATTAAAATGTAAAAGACTAAACTTTCCATTTTTTTCGCTTGGCATTATGCCCGCAATTATTCAATTAAAAAATTGCATCCCCTCAGAGACATTAAAATCATTTTCGCCGCCTACTTAGCCGCCCACAACTTTTTTGGCACCGAAAATGCACACTGGCTAAGGGGCGTGCTGGGGGTTAAGAGTGGGCGTGGCTGACAACAATGTTGGCAGCTGCATGGAAAACTTGGGAAACTTTTTAAGTGACTTCTAATAGCGAATTATGATGCAGCCGGCGGAGAGGATGAGACAAGGCTCTCCAAAAAGAGGGGGGCGACGAGCGGGTGGCGGGCAATCTTCAATGCTATGTGAGAGGCAAGGGAGGGCGTGGCGAAAAGTTCACGCTTAAAACTTGACAACGATAACTTCATTGAGGAGTGAAAAGTGGGGGAAAATTCCGGGGCAAAGAAGCGGAGAAGCGAGAAGCCACACACACGAGGCTATATAGCCTAAGCCCGAAAGTGAGAGAGAAATTTTAACAAAGTTAGTTAGTTTCTTCCTTCCTTCCTTACATCCTTCCGGTTCTTACTGATTTCCAGTGCGTGTAGCAAAGGATACACCACAGGAAAATGTCTTTATTCAAAGAAATATTTGTCAAATTGAATACAATTTTAGAATTTAACTAAAATAAATTAAACATATTAAGTAAATGTATATAAGTAATATATATTCCATTTATATATATTTTTATTTAATAAAATGTAAATTTTTTTTAGATTATTTATATTTTTTAATATGGATATCTAAATAATAAACAAATAATGTTTTTTAATACAAAATATATTTTTTCTCTACAATTCGGAGCTAAATAATTGTAAAATCAAAAGGTTGAACATAATATTATGTTATTAAAAAAGACTTAACTAATGTTTCTATAAAAAACCTGATAAATATTTGAAATTTAAATTTCGAATTAATAAACAAATGATTTTTTTCTTACTTTTTCCCCTTCTAAACATATTGCTTAAAAATTATTTAAAAGAACAATTTTTAAACACTTTTTACTACTAAAATGCAGGCACTATCCAATATTTAAAAATATTTAAAAACCTGACTGGGCCTAAAAAATATTTGTTAATACTTTTCCTTAAATATAAACTCACTTTATTTATATTCTAGTGCACGAGTCTATAAGCGTTTATGCAGTGCATGTGTGCGGCTTGATATAATGAGAAAGTGCACTCTGACATTATCATCGTCAGTGAACGCATGTCGCCTGTTCACCACCCCCCACCGCACCCTCACTCGGGTTTCCTCCACCACCCACTCCACCCCCCCGGAAAAGTTGCTCGTTTTAATTAATTATGCGTACATTGATAATAATTTCCTGGTTAGCTTCTGTGCCGACTGCTCCTTCTCCTACTCCATGGCTTCTGGCTGCTAGCTTCTGGCTCCTTCAGCCAACTTGTTTTTTCGGCAATAACCAAAGAGCCAGGAGAAGGTGGGTGGTGGGGGACTCCACCATCACCACCTGGCGCTCCTGCAGGCGGAGCGTGTTCCTGCTGTCTGCACTAATATAAAAGTTTCGTGCACTTTTAATAAGGCTGCGTTTATGACGACAGAACAACCATTGAGAGAAAGGGGTTTTGGGGGAAAATTCAGGAAAATTCCTAGAGAAAAAGGTCTGACGGATGAAGTATGAGTGTGTAGGTGTAGCGTGGCATTGCTTTTCCTGCCTGCCAGCAACTGCATATGACGACAAGTGTCAAAAAGTCGACGGCGGAGAAGAAAAGTTTTTGGAGACAAAAAAAAAAAAATAGCAACAGGAAAAAAATAAAAACAAGAAAGGAAGCTAACTTCGGTTCGGCGAATTTTATATACTCTTGCAGATTGCAAATTAAACCAAAAAAGAAGAAAAGAGCAGGAATTCAAAAGAAAGCGAAAACAAGGCTGAGGAAAATATTTTTTATTAAAATAAAAACAAATAATTAATAAAAAAAATTAATCATAAAGAAAATCATTTTATGAAATTATATAAAATGCAAAAAAAAAAACAATTATACCTATAAAACCTATTTAACTTTTTAAATTTGTTGTTTAACATTAATAATTCAATACAAAAGCTAAAGTAAACTATTTACAGAATTCTAAGAAATATATACGAAATTATAAAAAATATATGTTAATAGATATTTAAAAAAATAACAATATTAATAAATAAATAAACACTTTTATTGAACTTTATTAAATATCTTTCTTTTGGGTTTTTAAAATTGAAATGTTGAAAAACAATTTAAAAAGTTTAATAGGATTTATATATAATTGTTAAATTTAATTTAATTAAAAAATTAATACATATATTATTATTTTATTATATATATATATGTATAATATAATTATTTTATTTTATTATTTATATAGTTATTTCTTTTTATATCCAAAACACTAACCGAAATTTCTGGTTTCATTTAAAGAAATTTCGCACAAAAACTGCAGCAAATCCATAACTGAAATGATAAGAAATATCATATTATTTATTAACTTATTTATTATTAATTAAAAATTGATTTCTTTGATTTATATAAAGTCGGAAACTAAATTTATTTTTGAACTTAAATTCAAATTTAATATTTACAAAAACATTTCTTGGCAGCTGAAGAGGCCACTCAAAAATGGTTTCATCAATTTTCATCTCTCCCCCTGGCTGCTCCCCCCTGAGCCTCCTGCTGCCCTCGGTTTAATTGAGTTGTTTTTGCTCTGGTTGTTGCATGTAATTGCATTAAACTTGGCTCAAAGGCCGGCGGCCTCTTACAGTGGAGCCTCTGACACATGGCAGGCCACTTAAAGCCAAACGCAAAGTGGACTCAGTCAATGGTATTTTAATAGGGCCTAATGGCCATTTTAATTGCCTTCCAAGGCCGCAAAACTGACTGTGGGTGTGGGTGTGGGTGTGGGTTGGAGAGGAGCAGAAGGAGGGGAAGGATGGTGATAAAAGTCACACCCACACACACCCACACACACAGAGAGAGCAAGACAGCGAGCTTTATCTTTATGAATATCGCGACACTTTATGAAGGCCCCCGAAACGACATTGGCGATAAAAACGTAGGAACGTGTCCAGCGGGAAAATGAGAAAAACTCTAGGGGGAGGGGGGGGTAAGGAGTGGCGGTAGAATGGAGCAGACACAGTCACGTATCTGACAGATATGTCTCCAGTAGCCACACAGATACAGATACGGGATATATAGAAGCAGATACACAGAGAATAAAATCACAAAAAGATCTTTTCTACAAAGATATTTTTTAAGATATTTTTCAAGATATTTTTCAAGATATTTTCAAGATATTTTCAAGATATTTTCAAGATATTTTCAAAATATTTTCAGGTTTTTTTTCGAGATATTTTCAAGATATTTTCCCCCAGTGTACCCTTTAGCCAGGCTTCATAGATGGATGGACATGTACATGTCTTTCGCTTCTCCCTGCTCGCTGCCTACGGTTCCAGTTTAGTTTGAATCTCTCTCAGTGCCTCAGTTTGGGTATCTGGGTCGCCGCCTTTCTCCCCTCGCCGATTTGGATTCGGATTCAGATTCTCGGATTTGTCACCTCTTTTCTCCAGCGCTTTTGTTTCCCAAGCTTCTGTTCTCGTTCTGAAAGCGCGTTTTCTCCTCCATCTTAATTGATTGAGAGTGACCGCGCGGGGCGATTAGTAGTAGAAAAGGTCTGACACAGTTAGGCTAACGTTGATTGATGGATCTGTCGTTTGGTTATGGCCATAAATCCAAACGAAAGAAAGCTGCCAAAGCTATGCTAAAGATCGATCTGTGTTGTTGTGCATGTGTATCTTTTTATGCGACACGCCCAGTTACGCCTTTGTTATACAACGTGGTGGACAGACATTAATTGGATGTCATCATCATTGTCACCTTTGGCTGCAAGTTGGAAGCTGCTGCCACTGTCACTGCAACAGCCACAGTCTGTGGCAAAACAACAACAACAACAACAGTGGGGCAGCAACAAGACAGTGGCAGTTGCCACATTGCAGAACAGGGGCAGTCTGACCACTCTAAGAGGGGGTTTAATTAGTTATTAATTATTCATAATTGTTAAAAAGATAAATTCTGGAATTAAATTAATTTATTTTTTACATTTTGTAAAAGGAGATACTTAGGGATATTTTTTAATAAGTTTAAAAAAGGCAATCCTCAGGTATCCTTAACGTTCACACTGAGAGAATTTAAATAAATTTTCATTTTGGAAAACTAAAATTTTGAAAATATTACAGTTTGCATTTGGATTATTTTTTCATTTTTATTGGATTATTAATAATGCATATTAATTGTTAGAATTAGAGAACATTTTATTCATTATAAATTTGAATTATTTAATAGTTTTACTTAATTTTTTAATATTGAATAAAAGAGTCTGTAGATCTTAGTGACTCCAATTAGAAATTATATTTGTTAATAAAAATATTTAACAACAAATTTCTTATTTCCTTTTCTGAGTCATAATTTAGGCTAAAAGCTGAACCTCCGCCCGTGGCAACAGCACTTGTGCCCCAGGCCACATGATGCATCTTTGGGGGCAACTGCAACTGGAATCGAAAATATAGAAAAAAAAACAGTAGCCATCGGTAGCAAGTGATGATGATGATGATGATGATGATAATGACGATGGGGAGGAGGATCCCCAGAGCCAAAAGACGATTACCAAATGGTGACGCAATCCGCTTCCTGATTTCGCCATGCCACTTCGGGGGTCTCTTTCAGCCTCTCCTCCTCCTAAAAAGTGTCTTCTCGCCTAATTATAGATATTCGCCAGCAGAGGTGACAGTGACAGGAAGATTCGTCTTTATACCACCGCCCTTTTTCACGATTTTCCAAACACACACACACACACACACATATGTGCCACCTCGTGTCAACTGCAGCTTGGTCGTGGCCAAAATGGGAAATGACAAAGGCTTAGACAGGGGGGGGGAGGGTAAAGTGCAGCTCGGAGTTCTTCTTTCTCGTGGAGTGTTAATGGGAAATTGAAAATCCATTTGCTGATTAATTTCTCCAAAAACTAAAGGGGGGGAAAAAACGGAGAGCAAAAAAAAAAGAAAAGGTAAACCAAAACCAAAACGTAGCAGCAGCACAAGGAAAACATTTACGTAAATGAACTTTTTCCTTCTGTCTGAATGCTGCTGCTGCTGCTGCTTTTGCTGGAAAAGTTTTCCATTTCCCATTTTCCGTTTTCAGTTGAGTTCGTTGTTTGTTTGCTGTTTGTCGCTTTGCTTCGAACAAAACACAAAACGAAAGAAAAATAAAATAGAAATGTTGGTAAAATGTTTTTGCATTCGCTGCTAGTTTTCTAGTTTTATTTATGTCCTGCATTAATCCTGTCACCTCTGGCCCAAGAGATCTCTTCCAGATTTTATTAAAAAAAAATTCTTTGCCTATCTTAATTTCCATCTGTTAAGGGTTTCTCTATTTATTTATTGTTTATGTTGATTTATTTCAAAAGAAAGTTGTTTTTAGACTTATTTTCTATATATCATTATATTATTTTCACTACACTGCCACCAGAACAGTTGATTGCTATTGAAAATATTATAAAATTGTTTATTTCCTGCCACAAATGAGTGTTGCTTAGATTTCATACAAGGAAATTAAATAAAAAAATGTATTAATAAATAAAAGAATAATAAACTATTTTCGTAAATATTAAATATTAAAAGGCGATAATCCAGGCCGAAAAGAATATGATTTTCTACTACAAAAAAATCTATGCTTTTCCAAAGAAAACTTTTCACTTTTTGAGACATTTTTCTATAAACCAAACAAAGGAAATTACATGTTCTATTTATATTAAGCAAATTTTTTGAAAAATTATTTTATTTTTCAACTCAAAGACTGCGTAAAATCGTCATTTGTTGGGCATTCATTTCGTTCATTTGTCGAGGGTCTCTGGCAGGGCGACTTAATGACAGACAGCCTCCGACAAGGTCTGGCGTCTGGTGGTGTCGAGTGGAGTGACGGTGGGTTCGGTGGCGCAACCCATGACTTGGGCGCTTTTGGGCTCGCTTCGAGCCTTAAACTGCGGCTCAAAAACACGGCCGACACTCGGGCTTAATTACAACACCGTTTTTCGGCTGCAAAACTGCAGCTGCCAACGCTTTGATGGGCGGGGTTAAGGGTCACGGGGCTAGCCAAGCTAGCCTATAGGCTTGGAGGGGCGGAAGCTACACAATCGCAATCGATGAGCCACCAATTATTGCTCAATTCACCATTCAGGCAGCAACGATTAGTTCTGGCAATCATCACGCAATCCTCACCGAGCCACAAATAACACGTGACGACAGATGATAATGATTTTCATTATATCTGCTATAATAAATATGTAGTATTTATACAAATTAAATGAAGTTTTGTACTTTAGTGCCAGGCAAGGGGGAAGAAGAAATGGAAAACTTTGTGTAATAAATTGAAAATAAATTTAACAATTGAACAAATTTTAGAATTTTCAAAATATTTTGAACTGAGTTTGCCTTAGAAATTAATTATTTAAAAAATAAATACAAACCAGATTGATCTTCTGATATTGTAAAATAAATTACCAATATTTTCCATATTTGATTTGAAAAAAAAGAGACATTCACAAACCCCCGGCAATCAAGTGTGTCAATCAGTGTTTAGCCTTCGCCGATAAAAGTTTGCTGCTGGATTACCTGACATCGTCCTGGAGCCCGAAGCTTCTCCGCCAGATCATTGCCGGGCCATAAATCACAATTCCTGGCCTATGCGCGACTCTTGGCAATGCTCTTTGGCTCTGTGAAAGTTTCCCTGGCACTCGTCTGAATGCCAAATGTCCCCCTGCTGCCCGCTCCTTCTTCCAGTTCCTCGGACTTCTCGGCACTGTATCATTTTTTTCTTCCGCCAAAAAGAAGAAGTAGCTGGAGCTCAACAAAAAAAAAAAAAAAAGGAAAGAAGTTTCTTTGCCAAAGTTTATGTGCCACTTGCAAAGATTTACTGGCTAAACTTTAGCATTTTGCATACAGAGAAAAAGAGAGTTTGAGTCCGGGATGAGCAGCGAGCGAGCACCTCCAGAGGATGGAGGATGGTGTGGCGACATTCACAGGATATGCGAGTACAAGTCACCGAAAATTTGTGCTTGTTTTTCCGATTTCCTTCTGTTACTTTCCTCGTTCATTTCGGTGGAAAACAAATCCAAGTTTTTGGGTGACATCCTCGGGGAGAGCTATGGACAGCACACAGATATCTGTAGGAATCATTCTATATGTGGGCATGGGATATGCCAGGATCGAGTCTTTTCCAACTGCAGAAACTAGTAAATAATTCATGGAAAAAAGGAATAGCCCAGGTATGGGCCAGAGAGGGAGCTTCACTGATTTGGATTGTCGATAAGACAGACGGAAAACGACGGTGTCATAGGTCCTGAAAAAATTGAAGTAGCAGCACACTTTCTTAGCCATAAAAAGCAAGCAAGGCAGCAGTTCAAAATAATATAAATTTCATTCACAAAAAAAAAAAAACAAAGTTTGTGAATGAAATAAAAGGGAAATTTTAAAATTGAAAACTAGAAGATACTTGAAGATACTTTGGCTTATGAATTCAAGTAAAATAAATTGAACAAAAATAAAATCATATATAAAAAGGAATTCCTTATCAATATATAGAATTTATTGTAATTATAAATAATTTTTTTCTAGCTTACTTTTTACCTCAAATTTTCAAATTTTATAAAATATTAAATATTTGTATTAAAATATTAAATTTTTTAAGACAAACTGGATTAAAAGCTTTGGAAAATCGTTGAACTAAGACCATGGAATCAAATCCTCATCAAGACCCATATATTTCCCTTCTCTCCCGAAGGCTTTTCCCCCAAGCACTAAACTTGCCCAACCTCCCCCCTCGGTTTTCCACGCTTCGAAGCTGAAGCATAAATCGCTTTAGCGCTTTCGCATAATTTTCAATATCGCGCCAATAAAAAATCTGCCAAGAGGCAGGACGCTGGGGGTAGAGAGGAGGATTGACAGAAATTACATTGAAAATTGGAAAAATAACCCCCTCACACACTACAGATTGCCATTAGCACCTTGCTTACCTCGTCGTTTTCCCTGTTTTCAGGTGCAAGATTTATGCGCCATGTGTTGTGGGTGGCAGGAGGATGAGAAGGGTTTCTCTCTCACTTTTTTTTTTGTGAGGTGGAGCGGGGCATGAAGTTCGAAGCAATATGCTAAAAATGTGATTTTGCATCGCCATTTCCCTCTCTCTCTCTCTCTCTCTGTTTTTTTTTTATTTTTGCAACCTATATCCCCCCACCTTGGCGCCCTTATGATCATATTTTTCACGTTTGCCATTTTTCAGTTTTGTTGCTAAAAAGCAATCAAAACTTTTTCATTTACAGACGCCAAGGGGCCAGACTTTGCTGAAATTCATTTCCAATATAAACATATATTTTATAAACAATTTTCTTGAATGAAAATGAAGCAAGGAAATTGCCTGAATAAATTATAGAGAAAATATGAGGAATATCCTGGGAGATTAATGTTTGCCTTTTTGATTTTTCAGTTGATGATCAAGGGAAGATTATATAAATTTATAAGTTCTTTTTTAACAAAATCAATTTCCTATATAAACATATATTTGTTATACATTTTCTTTGGAGAAAATGAAGCAGGGAAATTGCCTGAAAAAATATGGAATTATAGAATTAACATTTGGAAATTAAATGTTTTCTTAATTATCAATAAAATAATTTTCTTTGAATAAAAAATAAGCTTAGAATTTACAACAATTAAAACTCAATAAATAAAAGCTAACTAAATTTTCTATAAATTTTCTTGAATTAAAATGAAGCTAGGAATACATTTCCATCTCTCAATCAAAGATTTCCGCTGACAAAAGAATTTCAAATCCTGCGCTTGCTTTCAAAAACTTTTCCCAAAAAAAAAAGAGAAAATGCTTTGTTTTGTTTTTGCCACCTCTCTCAGTCGATACATAAACGTGGCTGCAATTTATGCGAACTGCCCCTGGGCCTGGCCAGACAGTTGTGCAACCGCATGGCCCAAACCCCTCATAAATCCAGGAGCCGCCCATGGAAAAGCGTGCTCGCGGAGTGCCAAACCAACTTCAAACTCGCAATATAAACACATAAATCCTGGCCACTGATACACACAGATTCCGTTGTTAGAAGGCTCCGCCAAAAATGTTCCATGTTCGACCATGGGGGGAGGGGAAGAGGAGGTGCAAAGGCTTTGTGTCTGTCCAACTTTTGCGTAGGAAAACCCCCTCTAGAATTTCCCGAAAGTGGCCATTCAACAAAAATATTATTGGGGCGTAACACCGTGTGCAGGGGGTAGTAGTAACAAAAATATAGGAAAAATAGAGAAAAAATATAGAAAAAGTAAAGAAAAAATATATACAAAAAGTAGGTAAAAACTATAGAGAAAACTATAGAAAAAATATAGACAAAACAATAGAAAAAATTACACCTTTGGCCCAGCTTTTGGCAAGTGCAACTTAACAGCAACGGCGGCGGAAATGTGAAAAAAAAGCAGAGGGAACTTGTCGATGTTGGACAAAAGTTGAATTATTGCGGACATGGGGGAAGGAGCCTAAGGGGGTTGCAAGGGGGCACTGGGCATTATGGATTCTGTGCCCTGGAAAACGCCAGCGATGAACAGACAACAAGCTGTTTGCACTTAGAAGGCTTAAGGTCGTCGTGAGGGGGAAAGCGAGGCAAAAAGACTAAAAAAAAAAAGGAAAAGGAAAAGGGTTTGCACACCCACCGCCTCCCCACCCATGATTGAGTGCAACTAAAGCCAGTTGCTAATGCTGAATGATGTATGATGAGTCCTGGGAATGGAGCCAAGTGGAGCACAAAGAGAGGAACTTGCCTCAAATGAAGTGATCACAAAGTCAATGGGTGGCAGGAGCAGGAGTAAGCCTTAAAGTTGAGTAGGAAGTGCCTTAAGGGAACTATATTTCAAGGAAGTAAGATTAGAAAGCAGGAAATAAGACTAGAAAAAAGAAAATAAGAAAATAAGAGTTTTAAAAACAGTTTTCACTAATTTAATGCACCAACTTGACCTGATATCTTTTCAAATTTAAGTCATTAATGCATCTTTTTTTATCTCTTTTCAGTTTTTCAGTTAAATCAGGGTCAAAGCCAGATATATAATTATCTGATTTCCCAAATGAAAATGGTTGTAAGCTTCAAGTTAATGTGTGCCCACCTAAAGATACCTTCACTTCCTCCCCTTCTCTATCTTCAGATAATCTCTTGGCGCCACAAAAGAGGCGTAATAACTGTATCGATGTGCATTTTAGTTTCACCAAAAAACCCGTCTACCGCTGCCTCTAAATCAATGTTGGTGCCGCCAGAGGGTCTCCCCCCATCCGGATGTCCATTTAGTTACCAAACCCAGGCGAGATTTCGCCATGCAACCCGAAAACTAGCCGAAAACCAAACGAAAATGTAATTGACGCGCCCTGCTTAGAGTTGGGTGGTTTCGACGACGAGAATGGTGAATGGGGGAATGGAAATGGCAATGGAAATGGTGGAAATGGTGGAAATGGCTTAGATGGCTCCAAAACGGCAATGGCCACAACGGAGGCTGTGGTGCATCCACATGGGCTCACCCCCATCATCACTTTAAATGTTGATTGTCGGTTGCGCTGGGGACACAATGTAACGTCGAGTACGGGTTGCTGCTGCTGCTGCTGCAATAATGTGTCAATTGGGCCATACAACAAGCTGGCAATAAGGCAAGTTGGCAATATGGCAACCTGGTAACCTGCAACACTGGCTATAGAGCAAATGTAATTCGCCAGCAAGGTTGCAGGTTGAAAGGGTCGCCAAAGGCAATTCAAGAGATTGTTTTCTATATTCTTCTGGGCAAGTCTCAGGAGATAAGTTTGCATATATTTGAACCCAAAAATGTTTTAATTTGTAATAAAAGAAATATAAATCTCCTGTTAAATGTAAACCAATTTAACAATCTATAAATTAATGTTGAAAAAGTGAAACTTTAAATATAAACTCATGGCACATGCCCCGCCTGGATGGCAATTACCCTCCATTGAACTCCATCTGGGGGCTTATTGGAAAAGAGTCACCATTAAAGAGGGTGCACAAGATGGGCATAAACCTAACCAGGAGGATCGCCCTGTCAACCAGCGTGCTGGCTCCCCTAATTGATGGGTCCTATTCCCGTCCAGGCGGAACACCACCCTTGGACCAGGAAACAAGTATTCTGTTTTCCTCCTAGGGCTTATTTAATGCCTCAACGATGGGGATGATGATGATGGTGATGGTGCAGTTGGAAGGGTCACGGGTCACGGGTCTCGTATTTAAAAATGCACATAATTAAAATTTATGAGCGTGTCTTAAATAAAGACATAACCAAAGGGAGACCCAGACCTAATTCCCCTCAGCGGGGGCAGCCATGGGCAACTGCAGGACAATCAAATTAAATACCTGTAAAATGGGGGGCGGGGTTCAGGGGTCAGCAGGGGTCCTGAACCGAATGGGAACTCAAATGAAATGAAATTGTAATGGCAATTCGCGGACAAAAAATAAAACAAAAAATTATATATACAAAATGAAAAAGGAGGCAAGGAACAACGAAGAGGCAAGAAAAGAAGGACATTGGCGAGAAGAAAAAAAAGGAAAACTAATTTAACACAGCCACCTTGGTAGAGGAATGTTAGGAGTCCCTCAAAAGGGAAGAGTTTTTTATTATTAAATATAATATATTAAAAAATATATTTTAAACCACACATATTAAGGGATATATTAAAATATATGTGTTAAAAACGAGTCAAAATAGGAAACGTGTGTTTTTTTTCAAATTATTTTCACTTTTCTATTTCGAAAACCAAAGCCACTGTGCACAGGACATGGCCAGGACAAGGTCAAAGTAATTACAAGTAAACAAAGTTAGCAGAAGCCTGGAAAAAAAAGATAAAAAAAGGAAAACAAAAAGCAAAAATACACAATACACAAAATCATACAAAAAAGGTAAGAAGAAAAACAGTTTGACCAAGGAACACGCCCAGGCAATGGTTAGACCAAGGAAAAACTTATTAAGACGTGTCAGGAGGTCCCCCTGGAGTTGCACTAGCTGCAGGACCTCAAGCTCCTGCAGATATTTACAAAAAATAGGAATAAGAAAAAAATCACACGTGTTCTTTAAAAGGAAAAATTTCCAGAAACAATTAACGATTAAAGTCCAATCAAAAAGACGTAAGCCGCCAGCACAAAAGATGCAACTAAAAAATAGGAGAAAAAACGCTGCCAATAAAAAGGGGGAAATAATCACAGATGGAAGATTCGGTGTCGAGCATTTCCATTCATTTTTTTTCGCATTTTCCGTGTCTGCGGAAAAATCCCTGCTCAATCGAAGCACTTCCCTGTCATAAATAACTCGAGCTTTAAGCATTATAAACCGCATCTGCATTGGGACAATTGCGTCGCTCTCCTGGACTTTTATGGTCGCGAAATCATTTAAATTTTTCTGTGCCTTCATTTTGGTTAATTTTCCACATTTTCTTTTTTTTCGAATTGTTTTTTTTTTGTTCTGGCTCGTCAAATAAAAGGAATCAGGCTTTCTCTTCGGCGTATGAATTTTGTGCATGCAAGTGAGTTTTTCACTGCGGAAATTTGTTGCCAGTTGCCAGTTGTGGCAGCCGCCGCAAGTTGAGCCATTCCCCAGTTCGCACTGTCGGGGAAATGGAGATAAATTGGGGGGGGGGGGGGGGGAAAGAGGGGGGGGGGGGGGGNGGGGGGGGGGGGGGAGGCAAGAGCAGGAGGGTGGGCGGAAAAATGCAGGGAAGAGGCGAGAAGAAGCGGCAAACAATGAAATGCATTGAAAATTGAAAATCAATGAACTGTTATAATAACTTGCCGCAGAGTCAGAAGCGAGCATCCAGCACGAGTCTCTGGTGTCTATCTGCCGCACACCCGCTGTATGTGTGTGTGTGTGTGAGGGTGTGTGTGAGGGTGTATGTGCGGGTGTATTCATACGAGGCGAGTGTGCGAAGGCATTGAATGCATTCGCCAGCAAAGGCGGACGGCACAAAGAGAAATATAAGGGTTTATATAGCTTTTATCTCTTTTAATTTTAATTCGAAAATCTTTTTTGTTTTTTTTTTTTTTTTTTTATTTAAAACAATTACAAATTAAAGCAAATAAAAATGAATATTAAATGAAAGTAATAAGATGAAAGATAAATTTATATGATAATTTTAAACGTCCATAAGTAAGCCAATAATAGGTTTTAAAAATTGTTTCAATAAAAATGTTGTTACAAATATTTTAAAATATATAACAACATTTTTCTATATATATTCCATAATTTTTTAATTAGGATTTTCATGACAAATTGAGATATATATATTTCCTTGCCAATCATTTACATTGTGGCCAATATATATGTACCTTAAAAAAAACTTTGGTAATCATTTGATTCTTGTATTCACAAAAACCTCAAATATTTCCTTTTTATGGATTTTAAATATTCTTTGGCATAATCATTTCTGTATTATATTAAATATCAAAATACCTACTTGAATATTCTTATAAGTTGTCAATTTCTTTGCACTCAGTTAAAGTTATCTACTCAGGAAATTAGTTATGAATATAGTAAAGACCCTAAAACAACTCAAATGAATAAACAGAAAATTATCAATCAAAATTTCTGGATTGAAATTTATTTTTATTATTAATTCATATATTTATTTGTTCATTGATAATATATATTCTCGCAGTGTAGAATATCCTTTTCCCTCCTAGAATTTCTGCCGCGGCATTCAGGTCCCGCCCTGCTCGAGCAACTCGTGCGTGCGGTTCTCTCTCTTCATTAAACATATGTAACGCGTTGGGTTAACAATTGGTAAGGACAAACGGCCCAGGAGTGGCAGGAGAGGGAGGAGAAGCAGCGGGAGGAGGACCACGACGGAAATGGAGGTGGGTGCCAGAGGATCTGGGACAACGTCAACTTCGAGTCGGATGCAGCGATTAAAAATTAAATGCCTTCGTATTAACAAACAAGCCGTCTGCCATTGCCAGTGCGTTGTCCTTCGTCCTACGTTCTTTATTTTATTTTTTATTTATTCCCAACTTTGTTTTTTTTTTTTTTTGGTGGAGAGAAACAAAGCCGAAAGAGCAAAATAAAGAAATGAAAATGGAAAAAGGAAGAAATGGAGAATGGTAGCTGGGAGCCTGGAAAATCCTTTGGTGCATGTAAAATGCATGAATCGCAGGGCGCCACGTGTGAAATTTATGCACATATGTTGACAGCATTTAAGGGGAAAGGGGTAGGGGAAGGAATAGGGCAGCCGCCTGAGTGCTTCCACTTGGTTTTCCTCGCTTTTCCAAAGCAGAAAGAGCCTCCACCGAATTTTCTCTCTGTGGCCAAATCAAAGGCAAAGGTTATCTGCTGTTTTTAGAGCAACTTTTTACTAAATATTATCTTTTAATATTTTTTATAATTTAAATATTGTTTAATTTGTTGAAAACTCTTTTTAAACATTTATATAAACACATATTTATATTTTTTAGAGTTTTTTTTCAAGAGCTTAGAATATTTTTTCGTTGCCTAAAGACCATTGAGTTTTAATGACTTTTTCTAGCTTCGCTTTTGGCCAGAAAAAAAATAATTATTAACCTTCTACTAGTGTCCCCTTTGAGATTAACAATTAATTAGCCACCGCATCTCATCATCGCGCCATCACCCTGACCCAAAGGGCCTGGCCGGTGGTCATTGGATGATGACTCGCCGCAACTGGGAGGCTGTGGCCCATCATTAGTCCAAAGCCCCAGAGCTGTCCTCCTCGCAAATGGAAACTCATTGACAGCCACTCATTCGGCGGAGAACGCAAACAAACGGCCACAAAAGCCAAATAATAATGAATAATTAAGCGGAGGACGGATGGTGGATAGGCGATGGCAATGTGGGTCAATAGAAACACAGTGGCTCGTTGTCCATGTCCCGTGTCAGTGTCCGTGTCCGTGTCTGTGCTTTTCTTTTTTTCTGCCCACTTTGGGGATGTTGTCATCATCATCGTTTTCACTTAACAAGCATTTCATTAGCCTAATTCCAATGCCACCCTCGTCCTTGGTCCTGCCGATTGTTTGGACAGTGTGGAGCACACAAGAAGCAAGTATCCATCCCCCGCTGATTGATGTTTGCCATGGCAGGATGAGGATGAGGATGAGGAGAGGTTGGTGGAAAAATCATTTGGCTGTCACACGCGGCGTATGGGGAATATTGGTGCATTCGCCGGGCCTGAATCCTGGCCAGCTAATGAGATTAATACCATTTGGACACATAATTTATGCGGAAAGAAAGGCAGCTGTGAGATATTCTAGATTTTCTTTGGTGTTTTTCCTTCTGTTCTTTGCCTTAGAGTGAGATTTTCCTTGAGGAAAACTAAGCTGAGAATTTGATTAAAATTTTAAAAAATGCCATTTGCCTTAGAATGAGAATTTCGTTGAGAAAAACTATCTTTAAAATTGTATTAAAAATTTATAAATTCCTTTACAATTTCTTAAGTTTGTAAGTATACAAATTTAAAGGTTAAACATAAATATTAATGTTTGAATAATACTTTAAGAAAAAATGTAAAAAATATTATCAAAATAATAATATAAAATAAGAATTTGTTAAAAATTAAAACCAACTAAGAAAACTCAATAATAATTTGAAATTTAATCCATATTATTTCAATTTTAAAATGAAACCCCACAAAATATCTTTAAAAATTAATCAGAAATGAAAAGCAAGTTTTTTATATCAAAAATCCTAATGATTTCCTTTCATTTTCCTTTACATTTCCACCCCATTTTTCACTACGTTAATTGTGCTGATTGGTCAATTGCAAATTGTTGGTCAATCGAAGTGGTAACAAGTGAGTCTCGATTGCTACAACTCTCTTGGGTTAACTTTGGCTCAATCCATCTGGCTCAATTAGCGGCAGCGATTTGCCCATCCAATAGCCAGCTAATTGGCTGCCCTCGAACGGGAGGGGAAGAGGTAATACCCTGACTAAGAAAGGGTCACAAAACAGTTCAATTGAGTTTGAAATTAATTAAAAATAAAATGCCTCAATTATTTAAATATATTCCTTGAGGCTTGCGGTTAGCAAAATATTGTCTGTAAAGTGTAGTACAATTTTTTATTACAAATTTAAGTTTTCCCCACAAAAAAAAAAAAAAACTCAAGTATCCCTGCCTTGTCTAACCCTTTCTATAATTTCCAGCTTTCCTTAGTCAGGATTTTCAGTTAAATTGTATAGAAAGATGTACCGTAAATATATTCCAAGGGCATTTTCCGCTTCGATTTGGCTTTTCTAGCTTGGTTACCTGGGCTACCCCACCTGCCAGGTTGTTTGTTGTCAATTGCATCGCTTTGAATCAATCACGAGCGATTGCCTTGAATCCAAGCTGAGATGAGTGGACCGTCCAGCTACTTGGTTCTTGGAGGAGGAAGAGAAACCATCCATCTGCCACCTCCCACCTCCCACCTGGGGGGGCACCTGTAATCCCAGTTGGTTAGCTGCCTCCGGAGGATTCTTTGCATTCTGCTTTGCATTTCCTGTGGCCACGTCTGCGGTCAGGCACTGTCTTCTTCCCACACTGTTTGTGTCCTGCATACAAATGTCCTTGCAGCAGCTGCAGCTGTGCAGGGCGACGGCTTCCTTGTTCGCGCAAATAAAATGCAAACAATGCTTGTTTCATTTGCGTAATAAAATATTTATACAGGTATTTAGTTGGCCACGAAGCACCGGCGAAAAATTAAGCGAAATGCCACGAAAAAAAAAAAATAAATACAGGAAGTGCAAAGAGAAAACGCTCTGTGACTCTGCCTCTGCGGGGGATGATGAAAAACTGGGGGCTGCTGGTGGCCAAATTTAAGTCAGGTTGCCTTTAATGAGAGCCCCACAAGAGGGAACAAGAAATAGAAAGGAAAAACAACAGAAAATGGAGAACAAAAAACGTCTAGACATCATTTCTCAGTGGGAGTTGCGCCTCTTGTCCTTCGCAGGTTCTCCCAAAAACGGTTCCCTGTTTTCCTCAGACCCTCCTCAACATGTTAGATAAATCTGCTCGCGTATTTTTCGCAGCGATTTGCCATAGCTCATACCCAGAGATAAATGGAGAAACAAAGAGAATCTGAGAGAAATTGGGAGAAAGAGGAGCAGAGGAGCAGAGAATAAAAGAGAGAGTGTGAGAGTGCCAGAGAAATTGCCTTCATTTATCATGCGGTGGGGCAGCTAACAGGATACCCTGTAAAACCACAGAAATTTAAAGGAATCTACTTTTTTATGAGCCGAAAATGATGTTTTATATTTTTGTATATTTATTTAATTTATGCTAAACACAATTCTGGTTAAAAAAGCTTACTAATGGTAAAGGTTTTAGGTAAATAAATTTGAGAACAAAAGCCTACAGTTAAAAAATAAAACCCTTTATAGGTTTAGCTTGAAAAAGGGAATTAAAAATAATGCCTTTATAGATTTATCTTGAGAAACAAGCTTTTTGATAGTGATTTTAAGGTTTACTGAACACAATGCTGCTTTAAAATAACTCCGTTTTTTTGGGAAAATATTCATAAAAACTCCTTAAAAATGTATTAATATTAAAATATTGCTAAAAACCTTAACATCCACTTCCTTTGCTATTTTTCAAATATTTTTCCATTGGCAATCTCTAAATGAACCTTTAAATAAAATTAAACTAATTTTTATTAATTAATAAAATATATAATATACCCCTTAAGGCTCATCCCCCTCGTCGAGAGTCCTTAGAGTCCTTCTACGAAAGACAATTGGCAGCTGACACTCTGCGGTTGATTGGCTGCGGCTGACCACAGAAACTTGTGCAAACTGGGGACCCGGACAATGGAACAAACTTGTGTGACACATATTTGCTATTATTTACCATTAGTTATTTGCGGTGGCCAACCAGGGGGGTTCGCAGGAAAAAAAATAAACACGCAAAAAACTAAAAAAAAAAAAAACAATAACCTTTAAAGAAAGCAGCACAAAAAATCAATCGTAATCAATGGCATAAAAGGTAAAACACAGTTTACGAAATGAAATATTTATATATTAAATATAATCCACGGAGAATTCAATTTCAGCAAATATAATTTATGGTAAATCGTTTAAATTCCGCATCAATTAACTTGATTTTATTTATGCGCTGTCTCAGTTAAGCCGTAATAATATCCTCCAACCTACACCTTTTTTTTACATACACATATATATATATATATATATATATATATATATATGTAACATATTAATGCCAGTTGAGACTTTAATTTTATACCAAATATATCTTTGATTTGAGTTAATGTCAGTGTTAGTGGTTAAGTTGGTAAAATCAAGTGTTTTACTTTGATTTAAAAAATTATTAAGACTTATTTTTATTTGTAATTTATATTTATATACCTGGCAGGGTATTATAATTTAAAATTTCAAATTCTAAAACATGATTCCTAATTCAATATTTAAGTAGAGCACATTTTTTAACCCATTATTGCTTAAAATTTCCTTTAATAAATGCAACGGGAATCCGACAGGAATTTCCACACAAGTTCCCCGGGAATCTCCATGCAACAGACAGCTTCAGCCAGGAATTTTGATATCCTGGTAGTTATGATAGAATCCTGATAGAAATTGGTTGTGTTATAGTCTTTAAAATTTTAAAACATAATTTCCCATTTAATATTTAAATAGCTTCCTTTCTTGTTATTATTGAAATGTATATTTGGTATGACTTTGGGCAGAACAAAATCAGGGATTCCCCAGACCTTTGCCTTTTGGTATGAATTTCCTTTTATTTTTGCTCCTCTTTCTTCTCCTTTTCATTTTCACAATTTTTTCTTCTATGATTTTTTCGCTTTCCCCTGCTCCCGCCTCCTCCTGTTAAGTTGAGCTGCTCACGTTGCGGTTGCAACTCCGCCGACGTGCTTTATCGCACTCAGACGCTAATTAATCTGCAACGCCTGCTCATTGCATTGTTGCGGCACGGCGGCTGCAGCATCTTCGTGACCTGGCTTTAACCCCTTTAATCCCGTACCGTTTTTTTGACACGAAACAAACGGAAATTCTTCAAACCCAAAAGTGGTGATTTTTTCTTTTTTTTTTTTTGTGGCTTACATCACTTGGGTTTAAAGCCATAATCCTAACTAGCCGTGGCACACAAAAAGCGCATTTTAATGTGCGGTCAACAGTCAGCAATGTCTAAATTCGAAATGTCAGCGTTGTCAACAAAACAACGAACACTGAACACTGACAGCGGCAACAACAAGGCAAGGCAACACAAAAAACAACACGACAACAGATAGAGAAACAAAGCAAAAACAAAGCAGCTCACATACACAACAAACAACGGCAGCATCTGTTGTTGACAACAATTAGAGTTGTACTGGAAATAATACATAATAATAATTACGAGAGAAGCAGCTCCAACTACTTTTGTCAGTCGGACGCATTTGGTCATTTTCTGACAGCTCCTCAAACCAAATCAGAAGCTAAATCTAAATCCAAGCCAGCCTTGGCCCCCGGACCCGGGGATTCAAGTCCAGAAATGGATGCGAGATGAGAGATGTGGAGTTTCAGATGGAAATGGAAATGGAGTTGAAAATGGAGTTCGAGTTGGCGCTGGTGACGAAGGCCCTCAACCCGGGGTCAAGCTGGCTTTAGGCAGCATGACTAGGCCCAAAGTCTGTGTAATAATGTATGATATATATATGTACATATATTACATATATATTCATTCTCCCTGGCTAAATCATGACTCAGGCAAAATGGACCTTGACCCACAACAATGTAAGCCATGGTTTCTAGTGGGTTTAGGCGCTAAATGGATTCCATGAGCTAGCAAATTCTTAAAGATAATTACAACGAATATTTACTGAATATTCACACAAAGAAATAATAATTATAAAAAGAACTTTAGGCATTAAATATAACCAGTCAAAAAGGGTCATCAAATATTAAATTGTATTGAAACCAGGACTTAAATCTATTTAATTTATTCTTTCAATATTTATATTGCTAAATAAAAAAAATTTGTAAATTATTATGTTATATTATTATAATTTATATATCTAAAACTTTAATACATATTGTTTCCCTTAACTATTTATATATTTTTAATTATTATTTATTAGCTGAATATTATTACTTTTAAATTCAGCCATTATAAAAATTTATTAAAAATCTTTAAATAAAAAAATAGCTCTTTTCAACTTTAATAAATCTAATTTCCAAGACTTAAAGTCACTGAACAAATATATCAAATAAAACATAAATTAACCCCAGAAAAATACGCCCTTTTTAAACCCTAACCAGAATCAAAGAGTCAAGTCAACTTTAAACCGAAACACATGAATATATAGACAAACATATATAACACCAAAATGTTAAAGCTTGAAAACAACAAAGAAAAACGAGCTAAACCCGAAAAATTGTCAACGCGAATTACTGGCACATTTTCCACGAAGAGACAGAGGGCGTCGTCGCTCTAAGGACACCGGATGGGAGGATGGTAGGATGGTGGGATGTGAGGAATGTGTGAGGGAGCAAGGCTGGGAAACTGGTAACTGGAAACTGGGAGCTGGGAACTGGAAACTGATAGTAATTGCAGGCAGCATGCACAATTGCAGCTCCTCCGTTGGCAGCTTACGAGGAGCGAGACGCGTAATAAATCCATAATCCGAGGCGACAATTTGAATCATTGCGCTGTAAATGCGTTGCGCTTTCCCCCCCAACCTCCCAGTACCCCCGCGGGGGTTTTTGGGTGAAAATTCTCGGGGAAAATGGGTAAAGTGCAGCTGTGGATGGGGTCACAGCTGCAGGCGCGCAGTCGAGCGGCAAAGACAAGGCAAGACAAGACAGTGTGTCCCTTTTGCCTTCGTCCTTGCTGGCCTTTGTTTTATTGCATTTCACTTTGTCTGGCTTTGGCTGGAGCTAAGACAGGAGCGCTTGGCGCTCGATGCCAAACTCCCCCTCGGAAAATTGCATTTTATGCTCCCTCTCTGTGTGTGTGTTTGTCTTCTTTGCCTTAGCAGTTAAAATAATCATAATAAAAACAAAATCCGAGCGCACAAATGCTTTTCTCCTGCTCCAACGAAATCCCCCAAGAAGAAATGTCAACATTTGCCAGCCAAGTGCACTTGCTCTTCGGTATCCCCGGGAGGCACTAAGGATGAGGCGGAGACTGTCCACCGGGACTTGTCTGTCGGCTTAGTTTTCCAGTTATCTTGATCACAGCTAAACAATCGATTCAATTTGAACTTAATGAAGTTCTGGCCAAAGCCAAAGGGGAAGTGATTGACCCAACTACATAGAGTCTTGGCCAGGAAAATATACGAAAAAAATATAAACGAAAAGAAATACTTTGATATTCTTAACAAAAAAACTTATTTAAAAAATTTATAAGCAGATTATTTTAGGTATATTGATTGCCAAAAATAAAATGTATATACATTTCGAAACGGCTTTAATTTATTTAATTTGTTTTAAAATAAACATAAAATATGGAAAAAGAATTCAAACCAATTCCACACTAAAGTTTTACCTGAAACAAGTTTAAAATTCAACACTTAGCTTAGGCTTCACTTTGAGCTTTGATGTTTAGCATTATAAAAGTATATAGATTTTATAGATTTCCTTGATTCTTGATTTGGCAGATAGAAAGCACAAAATTTGGCATTGCCGAATTCAGGATTTTTGTGACACAAAATAACATTTTGTTTGGCTTTCAGCTGGCAAAGATTTCTGTGTGGCAAACACACTAATGATGTGCCTTGGAACATAATCCAATATGCACTGTGCGTCTATATATACAAATATGTACATATATCTCTCCCCCTTTCTGGCCTTTGCATATCCAATGGCAGCCGTGAGCCTGGCCCGACTCTCTGGGTTCGCATTTAATTAATGCAGCTTCGAATTTGTTGCAACAATTTGGCAACTGGCAAACACACACACACACACGCAGGTGGAGAAGGGGAGGTCCTGCTCTGCAGATTGACATATCGTGCCAGCCACTGGCCATTGAACTCATCCAATCCTAACCCCCAGACCGACCAAAGGTAATCACACCGACGACATGACTTATTCAGGACCCAGGCCCAGGCTGGGCACATGCATGGAGTCCTCTCTCTGTTCCGGACTCGGGCATTAGCCATAGACGTAGTCGTAGTCGTAGCCATATAATTAGCCCCAATTTGAGGGCAGGAGTTTGGGTTTTTCCCCTTGACTTGGGCACTCGCCTCTCGGCCGTATCCGGGGAACATACTCGTCCATGTCCCATGTCCCATGTCCCATGTCCTATGCCTTGTCCTAACGGCAATTGACAGCTGCTGGCCGAGGGCCGAGAAAAGGCCAAAGCCATACAGGAGGAGGAGGTGGCCCCATGTCCTTTATAGTTTATGGATTATGGATTGGTTATGGGCACTAGACGTAGTCCTTGTCGGGACAATGGGATATTTGACATCTTTTTAAGTCAGGAGCAATTACGGGCGGAAAAAGAAGCTAATGTGTGGCTCAAAAAATCGATTAAACTGTGAGGTTAGTTTAGGGTTAGAAGCTTAAATGAACTGGAAATTATGGGTTAAGTAAGCTTATAAATATATATACATAAGTTTTTCTACATTTCCTTAAGGTACCAAAGCTACCAAGTTAAAGCTCCTAGCACATCCCTTTTGTATCTCCTGGATTTCTCTGGGATTCCTTGGGTTTTCCGGGGCTCCAACCAAAGTCAAGCCGCAGCCACCAGACTATTTTGCATACGCAAATAAAAGTAAATAAATTGAAATTCGTCAGCTCCTGCCGGTAGCCTGTATCCCTGTGCATACAACACGCATGTAAATCGACGCTTTACAACACAAATGCCACCTGTGGGGCGTACCAAAAAAAAAAAAAGGAAAAACCCCCCTATAGCCACACCTGTCTGAGGGGTTAGTTGGCAGCTTAAAGGTAAATTTACTTTTCTATTTTTTTGTATATGTGTATGAGGGGAGACTTGTGGATAAAGCCAAAAGCAGCTTGTTCAAGGCTTTAAATAATATGAAATATATATTATTTTATGCCAAAAATAATATTAAAAATATTTATCAAATAAAAAAATCCTACATTTGTTTAGAGTTTCATGTTTTTCTGTCATTTCTGAGACCTTTTTTGTTGGTTAGGATAATTCAAAGTCGGCTTTTGCCATGCAGTTTTCCCTTCTTTTTGTATTTACACAACTTGACTGCCGTTTGGGGAGCAGTCTCTTTATATATATATATATATATTTTTTTTTTTGGCAATTGTTATACCTGAAATGTGAAATGTTCTGCCACTCCCCCCTCTTACCTTTTTCACTCTGCATATTTACAGATTTTTTTCGTTTCGTTTTATTGGCAATTCCATTGTTAAACATCGAAGCTCATCCACACAAAGTCAACTCTACCCTCCCACCTGGCTGGTGGCTTACCTTACCTTACCTGTCCCCTTATTTCTCCGCCTAATGAGTCCGCTATACCAACTAGCGGTGGCCATAAAAATGGTTAAAGTGTTTAATCAATGGTCTTCTCTTGCCTTCTCCCAAAAATTGCCTGAAATTGAGTGCCATAAATCAGAGGCGAAAAATATGTCGACTAGGAGGCTCAGTTTAATGGCCAGAACCCAAAGCATCTGGGCCTTGACCTTATAGCGAAGAAGAGTTTTCAGGGGGAAATTATGTTACACAAATAGGTAAGCACCAGCTGGCTGAATTTGGACACACATTAAGCACATAAAAACCAATCGAATGGAAGAAAAGTGGTGAGGGGGGGGGGGGGG